>JAFVLL020000163.1:0-45541 GCA_021397915.2 Tor tambroides
CATCTTAACAATACCACATGAAGGCCCGGCTGAGCCACGGTCTAAGACTTCTGTTCATTCCACATCCTTACAAGCGAAAAGTGAAATCTAACGCTGCTGCTCTGACGCGAGTAAAGAAACAGACCTCTCGCCAGCGAGGTCTATTTGAGAAGAGTGGGAAGAGATTAGAGAGAAGCACAACCAGGTGTATGTGAAGGCTTCACTAAGGTCCGGTGAGCCAGTGCAGGTCTTCGGAAAACCCTGGGTAACATGAGAAGTAATGACCCAGTTAAAACCAACTCTTCAACAGCTTGCCAGTGCTGAGAGAAAGAGAGGTATCCCCACCACTAGTGCCAGGAAAATCAACTCAGATGGGCTTCCAGAATTAAACGGTTAAGGAAACATACTTTAGCAGTGACCACAAAGGGTTTTAAATATAAAGTCCCATGGGACGCACACACAAAATCATTTTGCAGAAGTGGTCAGCGATCCTTGGCGGGACAAAACGTTCAACTCTATTGTTTGGTGGAGCCCTTATGGAAAGCATCTTGGCTTTATGGGGATTCTTCAGCTAATCATTTACAAGCACTGACAGGCATGAAAGATATTAAAGCACTCTGGGTGCTCAGGAGGCACGGAGCTCCTTGCAAGAGCTGTTACAGAAATCCATTTAGCAGTGTAAATCTCCATAGGGCATGTTTACGCAGCACTGATCTGAAGTACAAAGCATGAAGTCAATGGCACTAGTGAGACTTGGAGACATTAGGTGTCTCCCAACAGCATATCTGCAGCCTTTAAGTGTAAACAAAGAGAGATTAAAGTGAAGCTATGAAGAAAAGGGTGGAAAAATAAAACAAGCAGTCAGCAAGAGGGGCAAAGATGACTTACAGAGGTACAACATCCCGTCTGAACTGATTAACGCAGTATCTTTTGTTCACCCCAAGATTCCGGCTGCACACTGGAAGCTCGATTCAGAAGCAGTACTCCTAAACATTCAAGGATTCCCGCCTTCGACGTGCATCAGTCAAGCATGTGTGAGAGAAACACCCGTTGTTTTGTCCGGCACAAATCCATTCGGCAAAACACAGATGTCAGTTGAGTTTCCCACCCCCTCCGGTGTGCCGTCCCGGCTGAGTTGTTGTGAAGCACGAGGATTGAGGTTCCTCCTTTGGTGTGCTCCTGCAAACTCTCACACAGAGTGGAGTGCTGTCTGGATGGCTTCTTGCAAAATTGCAGTTTTCCGGGACTTCATTGTAGTTTGGTTTTCCAAATTTTTGATGAGATGTTTCGGTCCTTCTCACTCCATGTTATTTGCAATTCCTCAACATCCGAGTACACTCACTGCATGCTTAGTTTGCTGGCCAAGTGTGGTTTGGAACACATAGAAGAAGAAAAAAAAAAATGGATGATGAAAAAAGCAGTTCTCTCTTTGCATCTGTTGTGGTGTCCTTTCACTACACGTTCTTGTTTCTCCAGACTCTGTCGGTCTCCCCCCATTCCCAACCCCCAGCGCCTCCCCCCTTCACTAGCTTTCAATGGTACAGTCCCTGGGACAAAGCACAGGGCCAGTGAGCCAAAAGAAACAGTGGAGAGAGCTGTGAAGAGGGGGTTGCCCTTGTAGGAACACAGAGCGGTTCTCCAGCGCGTGCCCTTCACTCTCAATCCAGATCCTCTGGGACCAGTGCAGTCCAGAGCGATAGGAACAGAAGTGACAGAGAAAAATGTTAGTGCTGCAGTGAGAACGTCTGGAGAATCTTTCATGAAAGGCAAAGGCTGCTCGAGGCAGCAGGGTTGCATTGTCTAATAATCACACTATTGTAGTGGCACAAAAGACAAAGAGGGGAAACAGAGAGCCCCATATGTCTCGTACTTTGGCAGGGGGTGTTTTCTGTTCAGAGCCATTTTTAATGACCTAATTATCATGTTCATTGATGAAGACAATAAGGACAGGTCAGGATGGTCAACTAGTTCAACAACTGACTATTCAGTTAGTGAGGTTGTTCAGTTTAATGTAGCTTTTTTAAAGGTCCACTACATCTAAAAAAAGAAAATTCTGTTATTTACTCACACTCATGTCATTCTAAACCTGTGTTACTTTCTTCTGCGGAACACAAAAGATAATATTTCAAATGTTTCAAGCATTTTTCTATTGGTGGGGTCCAAAACATCGGAATAACCTGACTTTTGTTGCAGAAAGAAAGAAAGAAAGAAAGAAAGAAAGAAAGAAAGAAAGAAAGAAATGCCTGGAGGTTTAGACAAGTGTGGGTTAATAACTTTCAATATCAGGTGAACTATCCTTTTAATATTTTAATGGTGGTTAAAGCGAATGAATTTAAAGATGCAACTTCTTGGAGAATTCAGTATGGTAGAATTTGTATTTCTAAATGCGTCCCATTTTAATTCCTGCCACTACAGCCATCAAAACATAGCTTTTGCATAAAATTTACCACACATTACCATGTATAGTATACATGCTGGACGGAGCCAACTTACAATTAACTAAAGCATTTACAACACCTTAAAAAGCACTTTAGTCTGACTGAAATCAAACCGTTTATGCAAATTAATTTACTAATTAGACGATTTTGAAGGTTTAAACTGACTTCTAGTTCAAGGTCTAATAGTGACTCCAGAGAAAGACAGATGGGGCACTGCTGCTCACCCATCTCTCTGCTCCATGGGATCTCATGGGTACTGAAGATAAGACATGGCCTAAGGCAGTGACTGTGACAGAAGTACAAAAAAGTCCACACAAATACATAGGTACAACATTTTTAGCTGTAAACCAGTGCAGGAGACAAAGAAAAGCAATGGGTCACTCCAAATGACATCACTTATGCCATCACAGCACATCTGAGGGCGATTAAAAATATTTTCCTGGAGGAGTGTTGTGAAACGCAGCAGCCAACCACACGGAACGCAAGAGGGATCCAAAAGTCCTGCTATTCGACCTGCAGAAATGAGAAATCCTTCCCTGGAGTCCCACTCGCTCAGAAACACATGGCTGCCTCAGTGTGTACGTGTGAGTTTGGGGAGGGAGGCTGGCTGGTATCAGTTGTGTTTGGATGATTTCATGGAGGTGGAAGAGGTCACGCAGACCAAAACAAATATGAGAGCTTAGGGACTTCGGCTGAAATGTGAGGACGTCAGGACGAGTTTGAAAATGCCTTGGCTTAAATCTATGACACATGACGTGCCATTTGCTAGGATAACAAAGTGTGCTCCAGCAAGATTAGAAACACATATGATGTAAGTCAACAAACGAATCGTTCTCAGCGATGACCTTTAAAGGACCAGAATTGTGATCCCACTGAATAAAGAAATGCCAAGTCGTTTGATTATTCAGTTACTCACTAATGTGTCTGGATTAGCTGCAAAAGAGCATTCTTAAGGGTGGACACATTCCAGCGGAAGATTTAACACCCTCAAGCATCCAGTTCCATAACAAATCCAGAGTGAATGGAAAATACACATTCCTAAAACAGAGAGGAACGCACTATGGATGGGACAGGATTAGTCAATTATTGAGGCTGAACTAGGGGTAGCCGATATATTGGTAGACATGATTAACGAGTAGATATTTGTCATCCGGTACAGATTTTGGACTATCGCCTCTATCACGGTTACACGCTCACGTGACATTTCTGTGCTATGTGGTTAACAAGTATTGTTTGCACAGATTTTTAAGCATTGCGGTTTAAAAACAAGTGATTTTTAAGCTGTTGAAATGCAATCAGCAGCAAAAGAACTCATGTTCGCTATATGTGTGCGCTGTCTTAGAGACTGTTTCTGAACGCTGTCAGAGAGGAGTGCGCACGTGAAGACACTGCTCATAGATCGTGGGAGTACTGAGTTATTTTTGCCACTTTATAGGCCTTGAACGGTTAAATACACTCACTTGTATGAGTCAGAATGCCCATCTTTGCAAGTATCCTCGTAAATACAGTAATGTAGGTCTGAAGTGAAAGCAAACAACTGAGAACAGTATATTGGATCTCAGCAGCTCTTAAAGTGACAGCAGTCTAATTTAATGTTTTGTTTTCTTAATTTAATAAAATTACAAAGTTTTGTTATTATGCGTGTATACAAGTAAAAGTAGATCCTTTACAGATTCGATTGATGTATTACTCTTATATGTACAATTAAAACTCACTGAGTAATTTAAGTTCCTTTAGAGGCTTTAAAAAAAAAATGCACCAAAACGCGCCGACACGTTTGTCGACCCCAGGGGGTTAATAACCATCGGTATCACCCATTTCATGCTATTTTCGATATGCGATGGCTCTAAATGAATTAAAAAAAAAAAAAATCAGCCGATAAATATCGGCAGCTGATACATATCGGCGCATCCCTATTTTATACAATGTATGTAGCATTTCTTATTTATCATATTTGTTCTGTAAGTTTTTCTTTTTGTCTTGTTGCTTATAATTAGTTTCTTATTCTTATTTAATTGCTGACTGTTTGTCTTAGGCTATTATTAGTTTTTTGTGATATTGAAACTGGTGATAAGAATCATGAAATTTCTATGGTATCAAACATTTTGATATCATAAAGACCTTATTTAAAGCAAAAATATTGTGATATTGTTACTATGAAATAAAATTACTCGTATCGTGATATAAGTTTTTGGTCATATCGCCAACCCTTAGGTTTAACAGTTTGATGTATTCAGCATTTGCTTTTAACATTAACATCTACAACCGCATAAAAGTGTTGAAATTTGGGTAGTTAAGAACTGTTTTTATAAACAACATTACCATTATTATTAATCTAATATTATAATCAAGACTTTTGTTACTTCACAGTAAAAGCCTCTCTACACGAGCCACAAAAGCAGATTCTGCAACTCAGAATTTCAGCAACGCTCAAAAAACCCATGTTCAATACAGTATTTTCAGGATCACAGAGATAACATTTTTAAATTTATCCCCTTTAAAGTGTTATCAGCAAACATCAAAGCACCACTTTTGCAACAAAATTACCACCAAATTTCAAGAAAATTCGTATTAGACCTCAAAATTGCCTGTTACTATTATACATAATATTATGTTATTTAATTTTGCCAATGTATTTGTTGAATCGGAATATATGGGCAACAAACTATGGAGCAGGACACCGCATCGTCCACTGGATACATTATAATAAGACTCTCTTTCTGAACAGCTATACACATTATAAAATTATAATCCAATAGTGACCTAGTTCATCCAGATTTGCCTGAACAGAGGCTGGGCATCATGCCAGCTTTTAAAGGGAAAATCCTTTACATGATTCCACAAATCATGCTTTGAGAGGGCAATCAATGAATAGGGAGGTGACTGAGGTGAACATGTCTTGTGAGAATGGTCAGGGAACCGTACCATATTCTGCAGTCAGACGAGTACATGTCACATTATAGGCTGATGATACAAATGAAATATTACCATGCTGGAAAAATCTCTGCTGTGGACAGGGCGGGACTACGGAGGTAAGAGCAGGTCTGTGTGTATAAAGTGGTCTTCCCACTCACGCTCCAACCCAGGGGGGTGGAATGAGTGGTATTTTTAACAGGCTACAGAGTGGTTGTGTTTCTGAGTGCATGTGCCCACAGGGCAATAGTGGAGTGCTCCTTTGTTTCATTGCAGAGGAGGAACCCAGATATAGCAGAGGATGACATAACTGCGTAAGGTAGCTTTGACAGGATTTAAAGTGGACACGAAATTGAAGTGGATAAGATTCAAGCACATGGAAGAGGGTAACAAAATTAGAACTATAAATCTGCTTATAAAATTACTATCAAACATGAATTCTCATAGAAAATCCAGTCAAACCTCATCTAGTCAGTTGTTGGATGACCTGTCATGGCAAAGCTGAATTTTCAGCAGTCATTACTCCAGTCTTCAGTGTCACATGACTCTTCAGAAATATGCTGATGTGTCTTTAAGAATCATATCTTTTTTTACTGCTTAGTATTTTTTAGTGAAAACTGTGATAGAAATTTATTTAAAAAAAATCTCTGACAGTAATCTTTTGAATTGTAGTATTCAGGTTTTGATAGTTTTAGCATTGGAGCTTTAATTAATGTGCTGCGCTTTTGCTGTTAAACATTTTCAGCAATAAAACTTTCCATGTCTTGAAATTCATCCCATTTGAGGTACTGGATGGGGTTCAGTGAAACCTTATTTGTGTTTTGCACATTCCTAAATTGAACAACATCTAACCTTTGAAACATAAAAGTTTTACTTACAAGGAAAGTATCAAATAAAAACAATTTTTCAAAACAACACCTGGAACGTAAAAAGCGTAATGCCTACTAAAAAGCCTCAGAGTCTTTCAGGAACAGTCCTGCACCATTAATGATTTAGGCTGGTTGTCAGCTCAGCTGTCAGACGTAAAAAGGTGCTTGCACACCGAAAACGCATTGTACTGCACAGATCGATAACAAAGCCAACTCAGCAGCTAGTAAACATCTCAAAGAGATCTTACAGCATGGTTTCTGTAAACGAGGTCCACAGAGGTACAAGAGCAGAAGCTGTCAGAACAGCACATTGTAGGACAAAGGTACAGCAGCGTGAGGCTTAGCCAAACATGTATTGTGTTTGTATGCAGCCTGGCCAGCGTTTCCGCAGAGAGGAAGAGATTGCATGAAGCTATTTACAAGCTGCTCCGGCAATGCTGAAATGCAGGTAGAGAGACTGCAGGGAGTGAATGGGGTATTCTGATGCTCTACAGAGAAGTTCTATAGTAAATGGCCCTCTTCTGAGATTGCTGTCATTTGTGAGAGCAGTTTGACTCCTGAATCACCATTGTTTATTCGTAGAGGGCATGAGGCGGGACTAGAGGGAGATTGGCAGGGAAGTCAAGTTCCCCTCCTCTAAGGTCTATTTCACAGGCCATTTCTTCCTGATATCGCTACCCCACAATACCAGCTGAGACATTTTGTCATTAACAAGCATACGTGGGTCAACTGACTGACATGATTTATGTAGCCACACATGCGACACACCGATGGATATATATGTACACTGTGGTCTGAGATGCTCTGATAGAGAGGGGGGCAGACCATATGGGATGTCATGCCTCGGGTGTTTTTGACTCTTCAGGATTTATGCATCCAAAATGCTGACTTGGCGACTGTTCTGCAAAAAAGGCAGTAGTGTGTTTTTAATGCAAGATCTCATAACCAAGAGCTTGCCAAATATTAAATGTCACAAGCTGCTTTCAGCTTCACACAGTCTTAATGCAGTATCTACTGCGCTCTACACACTAAGCAAGGAATATCTGTTCACTTTAACCTGTTTAACTTGCTCCTGAAGTTCACTTGACTTTAAATAAATATTGCTCATTTGAGCTTTCTATTCACCAAAGAACCCTGAAAAAAAATGTATCACTTTCAACAAAAGTATTAAGCTACACAACTGTTATCAGCATATTTCTAATAAGAAATGTTACTTGATCATCAAATTAACATATTTAGAATGATTTCTGAAAAATCAAGACATTGAAGACTGGAGTTATGGCTACTGAAACTGACATGTTAAAACATTAATATAAAGTGGTTATTTTCAGTAGTAACATTTCACGACATTACTGTTTTTACTGTATTTGTGATCAAATAAATGTAGCCTTGGTTAGAATAAGGGACTTCAAAACACAGTAGTACATGTATATAGTCTTTAACTTGACATACTTAAATATCAATAAAATTCTCCTTTGAAAATAACTGATTTGGGTAACTTACAGTACAGAGATGGTGTGCAAAGACTAGTTGGTAAACTTCCATTTGCTCTCAAACGTATATGCTCCCCAAGATTGGGTTTCTCACTTAAAATGGCTGAATAACCTTTGAATTTCATTTCACAGGCCACTACTGAAAGATTTGTATGCACTCCCAATGTGGCAACCAATCAATTTACCATTAAACAGGATAGGCTAAGATGTGCCAACATGCATAAATGCCTGTTGAAAGAAGTGAAACACAAGAGAGTATTTCGTGAGAGCGCGCCTGCAAATATCAGACACCGAAGGAATTGGAAAGAGACCCATGCATTAAACAACGAAGAACTGAACTGATGGAGTGTTCATGTGAGGAAATGAACTCCTGGAACAGATTAGTTTTATGCTGGAATACAAAATATAGATACTCAGTCATCTAGGAGGCAGAATTAAACAAAATATTTCCTCTGCCTCATAAATCTGGATAGCAATGTTAACAAAGCAGACGCCATTTCCTATAACTTGCCCATTAGCACCAGATGGTGCTGATCAACACATCAATATTGCCCTAAAAATAAACAGCTGACCGGTCCAAAGCAGGAAGGGAATCCAAGCTTTCATGATCTGCGGTGGGAATGAAAAACAAGCAGAGAGAGTGTGAGAAAGAGAAATGAACAAAGGGGCGAGGAAGGGAAGGAGAAAGTGGCTTTGTTTTAGTATTCCGTTCATTCAAGAGCCACAACTACCACCCACTCTTTATTAAACTAGCTGATTTGATAAAGAGTGTCGTGCTCTGGACTTGCTCTTATGAGACGTGACTCCACTTCAGATTTACGTCGAGGGCACGAGCAAGCATTCATGTCAATGTGACGGCTGAACAGTGACAGCAGCCATACTGGCCTGTCTGACCTGTGGGTTAGAGGCTGCATCTCTGCTCCAGGCTGCCTAATAGCTCAGGAATAAATGTGTCATGTGCAGCAGCTGAGGGGTAAGAGCATTTGACTTTTTCCACAGGCAATATAAATGACTAAGAGATGTGACGATAGATTGCTAGAGAGACACAGAGGGTAAATAATAATAACAGTCAGGCCGTGGAAGGTAATTCAAATAGCCTGAGACAGAGTTGATAATAGTATAGGACTAAGAAGCACACAAGATTGATGTAATAGAAGTAATAAAATTGTGTGGGGGAAAAAGTATATGTGTCTGCTGAAAAATCCAGCTTCTAGCTAGTCAAAACTGGTCTTTACCAGGTCCTGGCAGGTTTTGGTGGTTGATCAGCTGGACTACCAGTCAAAGTGAATTTCTTAGACCATCTTAGTCAACTTAGTTAATTAGTTTAGTTGGATTTCTTGACTATCCATTATGACCAGGTTTCTTTCAGCAGGGGATCAATTGAGCCCTAAGTATGGGTGCATGATATTAAAATTCGGGACGATAATGTATTTTACGGAATAATAATTTGCATATTATGGCTGATAACTGGTATTAGCCAACATTACTATTTTTGAATTAATGAATAAATAAATACAATTAAAACAAACAAATAAATGCTAAAAACTTAAAAATCAATCCTTTTAAATGCTACTAGAGAATTAAAGCATTGAAAAATTATAATGTACAGTATAAAAATGGATATTCATTTGAAAATTTGGTAATTTACCAGTGTTACTAATTTTTTTTAATTTTTTTTTTAATTTTTTTAAGTGTCAGACTAGGGGTGGGCGATAAGACCAAAATCTTATTTCATGGTATGAGAAATTTTATTTAATGACAATAATATATATCTTGATATAGCTATTTTTATTTTATTTTTGTTATTAAAAATATTAAAAAATAAGCAAATTTACAAACACAATATAACAAATAAATACGAAAATCTTTTCATTTATTCAGCTACAGCAGACTAGGTTTTTTAACATGTAGTAAGAAATATAACAGAAATTAAATAAAGTGTATAAATAAAACACTGCATAGTCTTCACTGTATCAATCAAACATAAACGGATTCTTATTAAAGATCCAAAAGTGATTCAGACAAGTGCAGTGAGTGATTAATATTAATAAATGACAGACAGCAGCAGGTAAATCACATTCCTGTCCCTTTAAGACAAACTGCATGGATCCAATATACCGATACACATCTGGTTTTCACCCAACTGTTTATATTTATTTACACATAACTGACTGTGTTTTTGTGAATACTCCACCTGATGGGCATTTTGACATAATTGTGTGCGTATTTGACCATTCAAGCACAATAAAACACGAAAGAGATCTGTTTTTGCGATCACATGCTGTCTGAGAGAGGGACATTTTTTCGGGAATCCCGCGGGATGGGAAACAAAATCCCTAGTAATCATGTGATTGGGACCGGACAGGAAAAAATGTCAGCGCCAGTGGGCGGGACAGGGAATCGTAATGATACCCAACTTTATACACAAATATACCTTTTATATAAATAAACTATAAGCTGTATATTTTAATTTTGAACTCAATTCCAGTTCCCCTGTCTCTTTATGCTCTCCTCCTGTTTGCTTTGGTGTGGCTGGTTAAGTGAATGACGTACGCAGTTTGTGACGGACAGATCGTTAACGGCTGGTCTATGGTAATACAGTACATCAGGCAGGACATTCAAACGCTCACCTATCATTCATCGACCTCAAATATGGTTTTTCATCTAAAAGATGTATGTAGTAGCAACTTTACATGGCCGCTCAATCTAAGTTTCACTTTCCATAATCCGTGACCGACAGAGGAGCATCTTGGCGGCAGGGATTTAAATCTTTAAAGACTCAAATTGACACAGGCAGAGTGAAAGACTGGATTTTTTCAGGTAGGGTACAACTGATTTCAGAACATTTCAGTCGGTTTATATATATCGTGTATATATTATTTATCTCGTATAAGATGCATTTGTTTGAGTTACGCTACAGTAAAGTGCTTCATTGTAGTACTACGGTGATTATCTCTTCATGGCGCAGTGCGAGCAGGACAAACAACAATGCAGAATATTAATGGCTATGACTGGGACGGTCATATACATAACATTATAATGAGAACACTATTATAATAAAATGCTGTGAATTTTTAGAGTTTAGTTGCCATGTTTCTGCACGTTGTTGCGTGAAGAACGCGTCCACAAAAGGAGTTCATTCAGAGCCGCGCAGACGAGTTCATGTGCATTCGAGGCATTTTGTGCAGATAGCCTATAAGTCGTAATATTAACGTTATATTGTATAAATAAAGCGTATTCTAAATGAGATAAATGATGAGTTAAATCCCACTGATTAAAAACCTGCTCAAATGCTTCATTCTACTGGTCATCTTCAGCATGCGCAGCTCAAAAGAGAAATACAGAACATTAATAACTATTGTCATATACATAACGTTATAACGAGAGCACTATTGTAAAAAATGTTGTGAATTTTTAGGGTTTTGCTGACGTTTAATGTTTCTTGATCTTTTAATCAAAACATAAAACATTTTCGAATCTGCGATGCGTCTGTTACGCATTTTCCCTGTGTGTTAACGTCAGTAATTATGACTGTCGAATGTCTGACTTCACTCTTGGTAATGTATTTTGCCCCCGCCCCCAAACATATGATTCGACTATCAGTTGACTATCGGCAAGATTCGACAATTCCGATTTGACTGTGTAAATTCGTAGTCAGGGACACCCCTAAAAGTAATGCATCTTTCGAATCTGTAAAGACTCTACGTTTATTTGTGTGCATGAAACGTTGCGCTTCTGTATAATAATTAAAGCAAACAGGAAGTGCTTTCTGCTGTCTCGGTCTGTGAACTTGAGCGTGAAACTTCGAAACTGTATGAAAAATATATCTATAGAGAGTGAAATGTCTACTTTCAGTTCAATAAAACAACAAAAAACTACATTTTGGATTTTTATTCAAATAAGGTGGGCATGCTATGATCTGCACTGTATTTTTACTGTAACTGACAGTTTCCGGCCAAAAAAACACAACACGGGAGTGGGAGGGAATGGGAGTCATTCTTCCGTAATTGGGACGGGACGGGATTTTCCCCCAGTTTTTTCGTGGGATTGGGACAGGATGGGATTTTTTTTTTTTTTTGTGGGAGTGGGACGGGAGAGGTTTGAAAATCCACTCCCGTGCCACCCTCTAGTGTGCACGCTTCGGTTGTGCATCAGTCAGCGCAAGCAGTGAATTGAGTTCTTTTTCACTGCTTATTGCACTTAATAACTTTATTAAACATCACGCACGTCCCAAATTCGCGATCGCATGCTTCGCATGTTTCATAGAGACTCTTTCTTCATTTTTCACACATATGTTCTTTTTCACTGCTTATTGCACTTAAGTTATATACACTCAATGGTGTATATAACTTAAGTTGCACTATGTTACGCAGATATATTTGCATACTGCGGGTATAGCATACACGATATAGCAAAATCTCTAACGATAGACACTTTATTCCGCGGTAACAATGTATAACGTCATACCGCCCAGCCCTATGTTAGACTACAGCAAAAATCAGCCGATGAAAACCACAGGACAAATACATCATGGACTCCAGCTAAAAGCCATCCCACATCCATGCTGCATATGAATGACTTTTTGGTTAGAGTCTAACCAAGACTATTTAATATTCTAAAAATGCAGCAGGTGTAACTGATTTGAGACAACCAAGCATACATTATAAAGAGAGGCACGATGGACTACGGCGAATGCTGAGCATTGAGCACATTCTCTGGCACAGGACCAACCCAATGAAAGCTCTGGGTCGAGGGGTCATATATCCAGAGAGTATACCGAGTTGCTATATGACCTGGAGCAGAAAATGGGGGAAGGGACAGTGGCACACTAAAAACATGGCCACTGCCTTTACTCATTCACCAGCAGGGAGGGGTGCCTATGGAAAGTATTTCCTACAGTACCAGTCTCAGAACACTGGTACAACATACACGTGTTGTCCTGAGCAGTATTCTTGTGCATTTTCAGCGGCTGGTGAACTTAAGACATATCTGTAATTGAATCTAAGTAGTGCTTTTGTCTTCAACTGGCTGTGGTGAGCGGATGGTGCCAGTTACCACACACTGCAGTACGGGGCTGAGCAACGGCAATGAAAGGAACCAGAAGACAAGCCTTCCATTGTGTACTAGCATAAACCAACAGACAATTGGCCACCGTATCCAACAACACAATTAAGATGTCAAATGCAAAGTCACCTCCGGAGTTTTAAACCACAACTGTTTAATGTCAAGCAACATAAGCAGTGCAAGGCACAAAAATAAAGCACTTAGGAAAATCTAAACTATGTTTTGCTAAAAGCAATGTCGTATGACCATGTACAGCGGTGCAAGAGTAATAAAATCAATGAGTGATGCAAAAGACAAAAGGGTCAATGCCACGTGAGCAAGTCGTGGCCTAATGGTTAGAGAGTCGGACTTGTAACCCAAAGGTCGCGGGTTCGAGTCTCAGAACCGGCAGGAATTGTAGGTGGGGGGAGTGAATAACCAGCGCTTTCTCCACCCTCAATACCACGACTGAGGTGCCCCTGAGCAAGGCACCGAACCCCCAACTGCTCCCCGGGCGCCGCAGCATAAATGGCTGCCCACTGCTCCGGGTGTGTGTTCACGGTGTGTGTGTGTTCACTGCTGTGTGTGTGTGCACTTTGGATGGGATAAATGCAGAGCACTAATTCCGAGTATGAGTTACCATACTTGGCCACATGTCACTTCACTTTCAATGTAGTGATTATTGCTAAACATGTAGCAGTGGGGGACATAAATCCCTCCCTTAGTGGCACACATTAATATAGGCAACAGCTTCAGCAAGGATACACATTTATTAAGAAACTACTCTGAGATTACATCTCCATTCACTATTTCTATATAAATGCAAGTGAATTAAGGCATCACAATATTATAATGTACAATATGAAAAATGAATATTTATTTTGAGATTTGCTAAAGATTACATTTAAATAAGTCTTTAAATAAGTCTTTAAATATAAACTTAAATACTACGTAATCGGTAGATCACTTAGATGAGGGCAAATGTAAATGCAAAAATTGTGGAAATGAGCATGTACAGTTAGATATTGGATATTAACTGTTATGGATCAAAAAATAAATAAATGGTACAGATACACTACTGCTTGCAAGTTTGGGGTTAGTATTTTTTAACTACCTTTATATTTAACAAGGATCAAAAGTGACAGTAGAGTAAAATTCTTTTCTTTTTGAACTACAGAAATATTAAGCAGCACAACTGTTATGCATTAAAAAAAAGAATGTTTCTTCTAATGTTTCTTAAGCAGCAAATAAGCATATTACAATGATTTCTGAGGGATCAAGTTACACTGAAGATTGAAGTAATGGCTTCTGAAAATGATTTGCCATCACAGGAATAAATTACATTTGTTTATATTTTTACTGTATTCACTGTACTTACGATAAAATAAATGCAGCCTTGGTGAGAGCATATATATGGGGGGGGGGGGGGCAGTCGTGGCCTAATGGTTAGAGAGTCGGGCTTGTAACCTGTAGGTCGCCAGTTCGATTCTCGCATCGGCAGGAACTGAGGGTGGGGATTGTGAATGAACAGCACTCTCACCACCTTCGATACCATGACTGAGGTGCCCTTGAGCAAGGCACTGAACCCCTAGTTGCTCCCCGGGCGCTGGAGCAATGGCTGCCCACTGCTCTGGGTGTGTGTTCACGGTGTGTGTGTGCGTGCATTTGCTCACTACTCACTGCTGTGTGTGTGCACTTGGATGGGTTAAACGCAGAGCACCAATTTCGAGTATGAGTCACCATACTTGACAATACATCACTTTTTTTTTTTTTTATTATTATACACACACACACATATATAAATATATATATACACACAGTGCCTTGCAGAAGTATTCAAACCCCTTCATTTTTTTACGTTTTGTTATGTTGCAGCCTTACGTTAAACCGTTTAAATTACTTTTTTTTCCCCACAACAATCTATACTCCACACACCATAATGACAAAGCAAATAACAGGTTTTTAACATCTTTGCAAATGTATTAAACATAAAAAACATAAATGATTCCATTGCATAAGTATTCAAACCCTTATCTGGGACAGTTGAAATTTAGCTCAGAAACACTCATATTGCTTGTAGATGTTACTACACTTTGAGTGAAGTTAACCTGTGTCAAATTCAATTGAATGGGTATGATTTGGAACGGCACACACATCTTAATAAAAGGTCTAACAGCTGAAAATGCATATCAGAGCAAACACCAAGCCCTGAGGTCAAAAGAACTGCCTGTAGAGCTCAGAAACAGGTTTGCGTCAAGCCACACATCTGGGGAAGAGTTCAGAAAAAAATTCTGCTGCATTGAAGGTTCACAGAAGCATGTACATTTACATTTAGTTATTTAGCAGACGCTTTTATCCAAAGCGACTTACAAAAGAGGACAACAGAAGCAATCAAAACCAACAAAAGAGCAACAACATGCAAGCCATATGACAAGTCTCGGTTAGCCTAACGCAGTACACATAGCAAGAAAAAGAAAAAGTAGATAGAATAGAAAAAAGAAAGCTAGTGATAGTTTTAAAGAAAAAAAAAAGTAAGAGAATAAATGTGTATGTGTTTTTTTTTTGTTTGTTTTTGTTTTAAATAAAAAGAAGACAGATAAAACAGAATTAGAATAGAGAGTGATAGAGTTAGAGGGTCAAATAAAGATGGAAGAGATGTGTTTTCAGCCGTTTCTTGAAGATGGCTAAGGATCTTCCATGAAAGTGATTTTGTGCCTTTTTGGGATGGCACAATAATGCGTCGTTCACTTGCAGAACGCAAACTACTAGAGGGCACATAGGGCTGAAGTACTGAATTTAGGTAAAGGGGTGCAGAGCCAGAGGTGGTTTTGTAGCCTTCATTATCCATAATGGAAGACGTCCGAAACAACCAGGACTCTTCCTAGAGCTGGCCTCCTGGCCAAACTGAGCAACTGATGGAGAAGGGCCTTGTCTAGACTGGTGACCAAGATGCTAGGGCTGGGACGATAAATCGTTGCAGAATCGATTCAGAGATCGATTCTGATATTTTCCTAATGCATCGTGATTCCTCTGGAATTGATTCTGAGCTTAGATTTTAACAGCAGATGGCGCTCTACTCTAGTTTTTGTCCGCACAATCAAATGCTCATGAAGAAGAGCGCTTGTGCGTTCCATATACATAATAAATACACAAGCCCACTGTGAACACCCTTGTAAATTGTTTCAACCTTTTCGAATTTTATGAATGATTATTTTAGGATCAAGTGTGTGTAAGGATTTGGAAACAAGCAGAGTACGGCTGTTTCTAAGGCATGCAGTGCCATCTGCTGTTAAAATCTAAGCTCAGAATCGATTCCAGAGGAATCGCGATGCATTCGGAAAATATCGGAATCGATCCATGAATTGATTCTGCAGCAATTTATTGTCCCAGCCCTACAAGATGCTGATGGTCACTCTAGTTGAGCTCCATGATCATATATGTAGATGGCAGAAACCTACAGAAGGACAAATATCACTGCAACACTCCACCAATCTGGGCTTTATGTCAGTGTGGCCAGACTCAATCTTCTCCTCAGTGAAGACACACAAAAACCCACTTGGAATTTGCAAAAAAGCACCTAAAGGACCCTCAGACTCTGCGAAACAATATTCTCTGGCATGATGAACCTCAATTCTAAGCATCATGTTTGAAGGAAACCAGCTCTGCTTATCACCTGCAGAGTACCATCCCAAAAGTAAAGTGTGCTGGTAGCAGCCTCATGCTGTGCTCTGAGGTACTCCTCAGAGTAGAAGAGAAGCTCAACACAGCAAAATATAGAGATAGCCTTAATGAAAACCCAGTACAGAGCGTTCAGAACCTCAGACTGGGCAGAAGGCTCACCTTCCAACAGGACAATGACCCTAAGCACACAGCAAGAGTGGCTTATAGACAACTCTGTGAATGTCCTTGAGTGGCCCAGCCACAGCCTGGGATTGAACCCAATCAAATATTTCTGGAGAAACCTGAAAATGTGCATCTGCCCCCATCCAAGCCGACAGAGCTTGAGAGGTGAACAGTTGAGGTGAAGAATGGCAGATAATTGGCAAATGCTGATGAGCAAAGCTTGTCACATCAAACAAAAAAGACTTGAGGCTATAAAGGTGCTTCAGCTAAGTACTGAGTTAAGGGTTTGAATACTTATGCACCATACTTATTTCAGAATTTTTTTTTTTTTTTTTATAAATTTACAAAAGTTGTGACAGTTCTGTTTTTGTTTTGCCATTATGGTGTATGGAGTGTAGATTGATGTGGGAAAAAAAAAGTAATTTAATGCAGTTTAACAAAGCTGCAACATAAAATGTGAAAAAAATGAAGGGGTTTGAATACTTCTGCAAGGCACTGTATATATGAAGAGTTCAGATGCAAAAGTCTCAAAGTGCCATCTGAAATTTTCCTCTAAAATAAGCATTTTTATCAGGCTCCTATGTTTAGGTTCAGTACTTTTACTCTAACGACAATGTATAGGTCCTTCTCTATGCAATTAAAGTAAAATAACTGAACATAAACATAGGAGCCTGATAAAAACGCTCATTTTATACATTTTAGAATGTATAAAATGAGCATATATAAGTTCATGGCAACACATTCAACAAAAGACTCGTGGACAACAGCATTTGTCTGGAGCTGTTTCTGAATGCAGAGAAACCCAGTCATTCTGCTGCTCTTTTGGGAGTATCAGTCAGTGATCTGCCTGTAATTACAAACCATTCATAAATCACCAGCAGAAGGATGACATGCAGGGTTTCTGGTAGGAACACAGCAAACATGGCTGATGTATCCGTGCCAGCTGTTGTCGTACAACCACAAGCTCATTCATTCAGGGCTGCAGGACTTCTCCGGATTTAGTTGTGTTTTGTGCATAAACCATGATTATGTAGCAGAGTAAAGAGAATTATTGATGTTCTTCATCGCCGCCATGGTATCCTGCTACACGGGCTGCAAACTGGTAAAAGAAAGAAGCTGCCGCCCTCTACTGGACGACAGTGCAGGCTACAAACTGCTGTATTGATATGATGGTTTACACAATGTTATAACAATAATCCATAAACAGGAATACAGAAATGTCGACGCTGCAGCATCTGAATGCGAAATAGCTGTCTCATATTTCGGCTTTCCCAGGGCAATTCCTCCAAAAGCAGGATTACTATTCAGTGTGAAGGCCCCCTGAAGAAACCACTGCTTCACTCCCTCCCAATTGTCTGGCCCTCGACACCATGCCAATCTATTTTCTCATTCTGTGAGCGCTCCATTATACCCTTAATCCCAAACACAGAGGCACAGAGATCTCCGAGACTGTCGCACCACCCCACCCTCCTGTCCCTACACAACAAGGCGCTATTCAGCATTCCCACCAATCCTTTTAGGCTTTCACTGAGCCTTGATACAGTTTATAATGAGAAATGTAAAATATGTGAAAGGGAACAGCAATTCTGAAAAGACACTGAAGAAGGTGAACCCATTCACCTAGTCTGAAATACAGATAAGTAAAGTTTTCTTTCCCACTTCAAAAGAAAAAATGCCGAAAATAGGATCGGGTAAACTGGGCATTATGTAGAAATGTGTCATTGAATCAGGTCTAGCACCGTCATGTTTTTAGATGTAGTTCAGTTAAAAATAGTTATTCTGGTTCCGTCTGTGCCCTGTCTACCTGATTGTGAAAAGAAGAACATGTCCTGTAAATGCCCTCTAATCCTTTCCAGAGTGTTGAGTTCTGTTACCGTCTCAGACTGAAAGTCACCACATACAGCGCTGACCTAAGCTGTCACACTCCTCTAACCTAGTGCTTCCCACCCTTGTTCTCAGGGGACACAAGTCATATGCTTTACGAGTCATGTGTTTCACAATAAGTCATATGCTTCACAACCCAACCCCCCTTTAAAGCAAACTTATCTAGATAGCCTTTTAAAAACAGATCAACAGAAGTATTTGCAGAAAGTTTGCTTATCTATTAAATTACTTGCCAGTTCATCTTTACCGGAAACCCTGTGCTGGCATTTTTTCAGTGTTGAATAAGGAGTGATTTTAGTCATTGCTATACGAATATCATTGCAGACTTTTAGTCATTTGTTTTCATCACAACCAGCTCAATCAATGCTAAGAATTTTTATATTTAATCATGGTTTTTGCAGCTAGATGGAGTTCAACGTAATGGAATAGAATGCAGTAAATGTTTGAAGTTTAAACTAGTTTTTAACTGAGATGTCTTTAAAATAAAAAAAAATTAAATAAGATGGGGCACTCATTGACCCAACCAAAAAAAAAAAAAAAAAAAAAAAAAATTCTCTCTTTTCATCATCAATGAAAGACATCTGTTTATAAGCATGGATTCCTCGAACAAGTAATGAGTAAAAACAGAAGTTACTCTAAAATCAAATTAATTTTTGACCCCCACACGAGCCCTGATGCCCAGGTCAGAAAAACCCTTCTCTAACCAAGCAGACCACAAAGTATCTTGGCAAAAGAACACCAAAAATAATAAAATTAAATTTGAGGCCAAATTTCAGTGTATTTGCATTTAGTTGTTACTGAACTTTGATGTGTGAATTTTTTTCAATGCTGATAAAAATCATATCTTTATATACATAGTGTAATTATTTTTTATATTTTTTTTTAGTTTTTAGTTTTCTAAAACTGGTGTTTCTCAGTGTGAGACACAATGCTGGACAAAAGTGAAGAGATTGAAACTGATATCTCAGATTCACACTCTCTCGCCGTCACGCTGAATCTTTTTGCCAGGCTTCTGGCATAGTTTCAATTGAGATCCAATTATGATAGTGATGCATCACGACTGAATCGTGACATATGTATTGCGATGTGTATTGTATTGTGAAGAAGCTGGCGATACCCAGCTCCAGCAAAGGAAATAGTCATCTGCAAGAGTGCTACTGCTGCTGTAGTGATATTAAATCACGTTTATCCTCACTTTTCAATCCCCTGGAGCCTTGCATTAGAGACACGCTACTGTCCCTCTCCCAGCTGTGGCACTTTGGTGTTATCTGCACACCCCTGACATTTCATTGCACAAACACGCATGCACATCAGAATTTAATCTCCCATGTGCCTCATTTTCAACACTGTCCTTTTCCAGTCCGGTCACTGAGATTCACTCCGTATTTGAAACAAGTTCACTGTTATTAAAGGCTTAAGATCTTACCTGTATTGTCCCAAAGTCAACGTTTTCATAGTGGAAGTGGGCACATTCGGCTAACTTTGGAAAATGGCCCTTGGTGAATGAAAGCCTGAAAAGATCACAGAGTATTGAGTTCAATATTCAGCTATTATAAACATGAGGGCTAGTCAGTGAGTGATGGACAAACAACATTCTGCAGAAGCCTTTGTGACTTTGGCTGTGTGAATGTTTGACACTTACTTTTTGACATTCTTCACCTTCATGCTGGCGGTGCAAGAGCGCAAGAGAGGCTCAGAGCTCAGCTCTGGTATTTCAGCACTCCGTGCCTGAAAGAGAGATACACATGCTTCTTTTCAATGATTGGGACATGACAGTCTATTTCAGTCTACTTCACTTTTTAAAAGAATCAAAAAGATACTTTTAAAAACAACAGTGAAAAAAAAAAAAAATACAAAAATTATTTCAATATTTTCATAAGTTGAAATTTAGGGGTTAGGGTTCGGGATAGCCACCTCCCAATTGAAAGTACCCAATAAATGATGATTTTCTATATATTAAGCTACTAATATTTTAAATATTATTGTGTTTCAATAGATAATAGAAGGATCTTAGTGAACATCTAAGATTTGAATACGTAAATGCTTTTTAAATGTGTTTTTTGTTTGTGGGACAGCAGTTTGGACCAATTCTGTAGAATGGCCCATATATACTCTGAGAAAAGAAAAGAAAAAAAGACAACAGATCATAGTTTCCATAGTTTTAGAAATCAGAAATAGTCACAACTGTGAGATAAAGTTGCAATTAGGAGAAATAAATTTGCAGTTGTGAGGTACAAACTCATTGTGAGCAGGAGTGTACGATATGTATCATCTACAAAAATATCGTAATTGTTGTTTCAAAAAATGCCTTAAAAGCCCATGCAGCAAAATTTGCTCTAATTATCACCATACTCAGTGAAATACTGAAATAAAATAATTTGTCAATAATTACACAACCCCAATTGTGAAACTAAATCACAATAAATTAAATAAGAAAAAAACAAAATAGAAAAATAGAAAAAACTAAGTGTTCATAGATAATATATAATGCTCTGTTTGAAATATTTTTTGAATGTGTTGCGTAAAATTTTGCCACTGAAAAAATACTGTTCAACCACCATTTTTTTTTATTCAGACCCTGTGAATAGCCTTTTACAACACCATAAATAACACTTACGAATTACATTAAAATTATAAAGCACTCGAATATAGTTTTTAACAGGACATGAACAGTCTCCTCCCATCTCTACACAAATCTTTCTGTGCAAATAAGAGCTAAAGAGACAAATCTCTCTTTCATATACTTTTATAGTTAACAGCACAGTATAACGAGAATATCACTTAACATCAGCGACTACCTGTTGGCACCATAAAACAGATCTGCTGAGTAACGGAAGGAGAAAGAAAGCTACAACTGGGTCAAAGACAGGTTAAACGAATATGCCAAAAAGCTGAGCGCCCCTGAACTGTGGTTTTACAAAGGCTAAGCTTGTGCCCTGCCTCTACATCATTTGACAGCTGGTATGCTTTATAAAACTCTGTTGCCAGTCTCTTCAATGCCTAGCCAAACGAGAGACGCGCAGTCATCTGGCCAGGCCAAACAAAACAAGCCAGTGATTCGAAACGTCCATGAAATATGAATAATGCTTTGAAAGTGTGGCTCTTTGCTGCCAGACATGGGCTTATTAAAAATCTCTTGACTATGCAGCCTTCAAATGAGCGTGCGGCCGAACAGACCAGTTTCTGCTGGTGTAAAACAAGGTGTGAAACTCGACTGGGTCCGATCCAAATCTGGTTCCGTAATTCGCAACAGTCTGTTGATCATCACATTCTCACTTCTCTACAAGTGACAGTGAATCTAGGTCACGACAGTGAAGAGACGACAACCGCTGGAGCTCGATGACCTTGCCTGTACAATTAACCAGTTCAATTAAAACCCTGGTACACAATAGTATAAAACCAAGCCAAAGAGCATTAAATTAATTTGTCATACAAGTGAGCCGATACATGGTGATTCCCTTGATATGTCCTCTCTAATCTGTTTGTGCTCAAAACAACATCAGCCAACAGTCAGGTTGCCATGGAGACATTTTTTTTTGTTGTTTTTTATCAGCACCACTGAATGCAAGTATGTCAGTGCTGGTGAAATAATCATGAATTGAAACTAATTCAGTATTGAACAAAGGCTGGGGAAAGAATGTTACAGATGCTGTAGATCTTCAGAGCAGCTTAATACGGTCACGGCTCTCTGGAACACTCCTTTCTGATAGGTCAATCAGAGGACTTTTGCAATCAAATGTGTCACCACTCATTACTGCAAAATAATGTAAAGTCAGATGATGTGTCAGTTGCTTCATGTCGGGTCTATTTTGCAGTAATGAATAACTGAGTACATTATATATCACATATTTGATCACAAAACACCAATTGAATCAAGTACCATTATGTGGTACAATAATATGACTAGCCAGGGGGAAAAAAAAAAAAAAAAAAAGTATATGGGAATGAAATTCTGATTTTATGGTATAATCTTACTGGTACACAGTGCTCAAAAGTTTGAGAGTCAGCAATTTTTTTTTAAAGAAATTAATATTTTATTTAGCATTTAATTTTATTAATGCATCAAATTGATTGTTTCATAACACTACTGTCAGCAACATTAATAATGTGAAATGTTTCTTGAGCATCAAACCAGCGTATTAGAATGATTTTTGAAGGATCATGTGACAATTAAGACTGGAGTAATGACTGCTGACAAAATCAGCTTTGCCATCACAGCAATAAATTACATTTTAAAATATATTCAAATAGAAATTTATTTAAATTGTAGTAGGGCTGTCAAATCAATTAATCACGATTAACTGCATCCAAAGTTTTTATGTGTACAACTGTTCAGAAATGTTCTAGGTACAATTGTCACTACCGAAACAGTCACGACCAAAACATATGGTGAAATTTCGGTAGTGACATCACTGGTTTTTTTGGGTGTTATCCCACAGAATTGTCACTACCGTAACAACATGTCATCATTGTTTCGGTAGTGAACAAAAGGGAACACATAATCCTTTATTTGGGGGAAATAAACCAGAGGTGTAAAGTACCTGAGTAAATGTAACTAATTACTGTACTTAAGTATCTTTTTGGATACTTTGTAATTGTACTGAGTATCAAAGATATTAACGACTTTTACTCTCTACTTCACTATATTTCTGAATGAGTATCTGTACTCTTTACTCCACTACATTTGAAATGAGTGTTGCAGTTACAAATTACATTTTGCATGGTACCTAGCTTTTTTGCAGCAGTTTATTTATGCTACAAAAGATGTGATATTGAAAGTACTATATCTTGTGCATTTTGCCCTTACTCACCCAAACTTGTCAACAAGGTTACTTTAAGTGAATGCAAGCTGCTTAGCAAGTAGTTGTGAATCACATGTTTTATATATGAGATGAGGACATGACTGCAGCTGGCAATGAGGCCGAAACCAGCACATCCAGTGCAAGACGACTTTGACTTTTTAATTTTACTTAACATTATTTTATTTATCCTTTATACTGCAGAGACCTTTTTGAAGGTTATTGTTTTTTTTTTGTTTGTTTTTGTTTTTGCAATTTTGAGGTGTTCAGTTTTATTTTGGTTTTAGAAAATAAGTGTGATTGCTCTCCTCACAAATCAGCTCTTTCTTTCTTTCTTTTTTGTTGCATTTTCTGTGCCTTATCCTGGAATTTTATGTCACTTCCTGTCTCCCGTGGTGTTTGTAGTCTGTTTGTATCTTATCTTGTTCAGCTTGTTAGCCTCCTGTATATATATATATATATATATATATATATATATATATATATATATATATATATATATATATATATATATATATATATATATATATATATATATATGTACAGCCCTAGTGTTTCTTTAGCTCTTTGTTGAATGTAATGGTTGTCTGTTTTCCTGTGGTTGTTGGCTTATTGTTTGTTCTAGTTTTTCCATGAAATGCCTGCACATAGATCCTTGCCTCTGCCTGTTTTCCCCAGCTTCTCCATAACATTATAGTTTTTGACTGGCATGTCTCTTTGACTAGTGCATCTTTGAGCCTATATTTAGTATAAGTAAAATACTTAAGTACTGTTAAAATCAGATACTCTAATACTTTTACTCAAGTTGTTTTGGAATTGGTGACTTGTAACTTGTTGTGGAGTAATTTTCACTGTAAGGTATCTGTACTTTTACTCAAGTATGGTTTTCAGGTACTCTTTACACCTCTGAAATAAACAATTTTAGTACAGTTATACAAATTGTTTGTATTTTTGTATGTTTTAGTATGTGGGTTAAAATTCTGTAATGTGATGTGGACGCTACCAAAATTACTGTCACGACCGAAACATGGGATGTTTTGTCAAAAGCAAAGTACACTGAATTATCAACTAAGATGTTATGATAGTGTTTGTTCAATCAATGTATATTCAAATTAATGAATCCGTAAGTGTGAAATCAGTATGATCAAACTTGTTGCCTTTTACAAAGAAAAACTGGATTCAAAATACAACAAATCTCATAAAATCACACTTGAAATATTGTTAAAATTGTAAACGTTAGTGATTTACCTCTGAAAACATTTTAATAAAATAGAAAAAAATACATATTTACAAGGAAGATGTAAGCAAAATCTTAATAGGTCAATATAACCCTTATTATTAAATTATATATTACTGTGTTTGAGTTTGGAGAGAGGATAAACATTCCCAGACTTTCTGAAAATACAATGAGAAATTAACTGCACAATTACTAGAAATGTGTACCTTGGATATTATACCATTTGCATACATACAAAATATGTGTAAAAAGACACTTTTTTTCCACCAAGATGTTTCCAACTCTGAATGGCCCATACAGTATATTATGTAAACCTATTTGGATGGGATTAATCAATTTGACATCCCTAAATTGTAGTAATATTTCACAATATTACTGTTTTTTTAACAAATAAATGCAGCCATGGTGAGCATAACAGACCTCAAAAACATTTTTAAAAAATCCATCCCCAAGCTTTCGAATGGTAGTGTATATTTGGTTTCTTTTTTTCTGCATAATATATTTGATTTATTGCTTTAACTGTAGAGACCCGAGCTTCCAGACCTCCATTATAGGTTTTCTGTTTACCGTAAATATAAATCTTAAGTCCCTCAAGGTCATTGTTACTAGTCAGTGAATGAATCTGCCCTTCGTAGAATAATGACCAGATCTACATTATCCCTCTGACAAGAGCATGTTCCCACAGACAGGTAATAATGGCTGACAGTCTACAGCAGCAATATGGGTCTTATGTAAAAGAATTAAGCACCCACAAAAAGGAGAGAATTATCCTTCAGAAACGACAGCTGTGATATCATCCCTATCGGACAGCAAGCAGTCGATCTTTAATTTTCACAGCCCGAGGGTGTGCTATTTGCTCTCTTTACTACTGGCTTTGCAAACGTAGGGTGTGGGAGGGAGTCGCTGAATTTGTGCGAGACTGCAAGCACTTGGCTCCTCACCATTGCACTGATGGTTTCCTCCCAGTCAGGTCGCTCTCGGGGGTGGATGCTCCTGGCAAGCTCTGGCACGATATCGTCTTCTTCAGGGTGCCGTCCAGGCCTCAGGCCCCTGAGGGGAGAGGGAAAGGAGAGAAAAGAGGCAGGGTCAGTCTGCTTGCCTGTGAAATAAATGGATATAGCCTGCTTTGCGGCTGCCTTTGAGAATTACGATAGCGGGTCTGAGTGGAATATCAGACAGGCAGTGTGACAGCAAAAGTGACATGTCCTCAATGTAAGGCGGTGAATTAGAACATCCCATCCTTCACAGAGGTGTTAATGGCAGCATCATTTCAATTAGGCAAGATGTCGAAACTTATCACAGTGACACGAAAAGGAAAAATTATTATCCAGCATGCACAGCAGGGAATCAAAATGAGATCCCTACAACAGCATGTAGAATATCTGCCAATATCTGCCGTTTTCTAAAAAAGTTGATCATAATCATATGGTCTTTAATGAGTGATAAAAAGAAAGTGAAGATATTATGTCCTTCCAACCCTGCTGAATGAGAGGGTGGGAGAGACAAAGTGGCAGTCTGGCTCATCTCACATGGGCAAAATGACAAACCACCACTGATCAGAGATGAAAAGCGCAGCGCGGTCAGTGGTACCGTTACACTTTCCAAAGTGGGGGATGTTCAGACAGAACAGAAAATTGTTTCCATAAAAAGGCATGGAACGAATTACATAAAAGTTATACTATATGGATTAAACCAATCTGGATGACCTGGAAAATGGCTTTGAATGTTTATTTATCTGCTTTGAGCAGAGACTCTCACATTGGAGTATAATATGTGACCCTTTAGCTTACAACACACATCCAGCAAACATCACTAACTGTGAGAGCATGTCTTTATTTTACTTTAAGTATATGTTGCCAATCTGCAATAAACAAGAACTTGACACCACCACACAAATCTGAGCTAAATTAATGACACTGTTTGCATCCTTGTAAGACCTTTAATTATGCTGCTGATTTATGGAGCACAGTGAAAATGGTTCTCCCCATACGGAATGTGCTCTTAAGATGATTTAATGAGCAGTATTATTCTTGTTCATCTGAAATTGATTCAACATCTTGACGATGGCAAGGAATGAACAATGAAGAACAGTCCTAGCACAAGGACTACAATTTAAACCAAAAACTTCCTAAGCCTTGCTAAGTGTTTTTGTCTTTTGTTTTAAAATAAAATAATATCTAATCATCCTTAAGACAAGATCAATTCACTAAGCCGACAAGACTTATTTTCTACACACAGAATATATACTAAATTAAGTATTTTTCTTAAGCCATTGGCAAATATTTTTTTCTTAAGCATAATCCAAACTAAATTCTGGCAGATTTCTGTTTAAAACAAGAAAAATAATTGCCTGTAAGGTGAGAAAATAAACATAATTCAAGATATATCCTCTGAAAACAAGTCTTAATACTGTACAGTTTCACTGTGCAAATTGATCCTGCTTGGAGGCAGGAGTTTCAATACAGGATTGTTACTGAAAATAAACAAAGGGATAGTTCGCCCAAAAATGAAAATTCTGTCATTAATTACTCACCCTCATGTCGTTCCAAACGGTTAAGACCTTCGTTCATCTTCGGAACACAAATTAAGATATTTTGATGAAATCCGAGAGCTTTCTGACCCTGCATAGACAGCAACGCAACAGTCCATGTGACAAGTGGTTCAACCGCAATTTTACAAAGCTATGAGAATACTTTTTGTGCGCAAAGAAAACTAAAATAACGACTTTATTCAACAATTCTTCTCCTACAAATCACGCACTCCGCTATTATCGAGAGTACCACGCGCATGCGTTGTTTACGTTCAGAGGTACTCTCGATAATGGTGGAAGAGTGATTTGGAGGAGAAGGATTGTTGAATACAGTCGTTATTTTTGTTTTCTTTGTGCACAAAAAGTATTCTCATAGCTTCGTAAAATTGCAGTTGAACCACTAATGTCACATGGACTGTTTTACTGATGTCCTTACTATGTTGGGTCTGGGAACATTTCAGTTGCGTTGCTGTCTATGCAGGGTCAGAGAGATTTCAAAAATATCTTAATTTGTGTTCCAAAGATTAATGAAGGTCTTACCGGTTTGGAATGACGTTAGGGTGAGTGATTAATGACAGAATTTTCATTTTTGGGTGAACTATCCCTTTAAGTCATTTTGAGCAGTGTATGCTTCAAAACAGGTCTCTGTAGTACACGTACATCTCCTCCCCCCTCTTGCTGTCAGTTTCAGGCTCACATGAACACAGATTCAACATTTCAGAGTGGAACAGAAGAGGCTGAGTTATCCATAAGTTGCTGACCTCAAACTGTCATCTGCTCCATGCAGTTCTGACACAGCAGAGTTTGCATCCATAATTACCAGGATGGAGGATGTCCAGAAAGCAACAGCGTGCTGCATTATGACACTGTGCCAGTACTCTTCGCTGAACCACGTGCAACCAACTGCAGTGCTTAATCAATAACACGATTAATCACATTTACTTGAACAACAATGCGCAGCAGCCATGGGCCTGTGTGTATTTTGGTTAGTGAATCATTCATGGAACAAGAGCGCTCAATGAGGCATGGTGTGATGGAGCGGGAGATTCCATCACGTACATGTGAAGATAAGCAAGGTTTTCTGGGGTGAGGTTAGCAAGATATTCTATAATGCTAATGACAAGCCCACACGGAATCTGCACTTGCAGAACTTTGCAGTAAGCTCTGAAGATTTCCACAGAATTGGACCTCCTGCCATTGAGAAATTAGTACAAATCCACCACCCTCTGTGTGCTTAATAAATTGTATAATATTTTATCTAATCTTATTATGCTTTTAGCTGCAGATCCAAGCATTGTACTGTCAGGTACTGACAATTTGACACATTACACCATGACTGGGAGCTCCAGACAAAAAATAACTAAATAAATGACTAGGAAGCCACTGGCTCCTAAAATGAACAATCAGAAGCCAAATGACTTCACCTGACTAATTAATTATATGCTAGATAAAGAGAGTTGTTCAAAACCAATTAAGTTTGATTAGTAATAGCTACCTATTGGACCTCACATGCTTAATAACCAATAATAATTTTTTAGTATTTGAATTTTTTAACAGCATTAGTATGAACAAAATGAGTCTGTGAACTCAGTAATGGTTATGAAGCATTCACTGACTAAGTAACTAACTTGCGAGGTTTCAATGAAACTTTTTCCTCACTGAAAATAACTAGGTCCTAAGAAAAAACAACAACAACAATTTAATGAGATGATATCTGAGAAAACTGCATTTGGACATACACATATCTCCTGACTTAATTTTTTGAGCATTTTTATTTTTGTCACATTTGTGACTAATTTAGTCACAGTTTGGATACCTTCCACAAACATGTTTTTCCATCTAGATTTTAAGTTATATGTCAATTTAATTACAAAACTCAAATCCCCAGATTTCCCCTCAAAATCAGTATAAAAAAAAGTCAGGGGGTATAGACAAGATCCAATCCAACTCTTAATCACATTACTTTCCTGTGTATCTCCACTCATTAAAGCTGTGAAAAACATCCATTTAAAAACTGAATATGGCACCATTCTGGCCAAGTGGATCTTGATGACATAATACAGTCTGAGTATAGATGGTTGTGTTTCAGCCACCACAGGACAACAGAGATAATTGGGATGTTTCTTGGGTCGAGATCGAGTGGTCGCCATTGTGTTGTGTCACAATACCCTCATCACATCCCAATGGAAGTCATTAAATCCCAGAGGCCAGCGCAGGTCATTCTGGGGCTTCATAAATCACAAAAGCACCTCTATACTGAGTCAGCATTTCATTAACACACAGATTATATGTGGAAAAAATGGTTTATCAAAGCTGCTCCTTTTCTGAAGATCCTGTCTATGCGAGCTCCAGAGACTTCAAAATGTTGAAGCAGGTCTCACACTGTCTGCTGCACAGATTCCCCTAAGGCAACTTCCCCTAAAACAAATTACTGTAAAACATTTTCATTAGGTACTTGTTCTACCCTTGAGAGAAGCCATCAGGAGGATCACACTAAAAAAAAATTTAAGTTATTTCAATCACTCACACATTTGGGCATTTTTGAGTGGGAATGATCAAAACAACAACCAGCCTTGGAGAGCTGGTCTAAATGAGTGCTCACAGAAGACACTGGACCTAAAACGCGCTGTGCCCAGCAGGGCACTTTCTATCTGCAAACTCCAGTGGCAGAGTGTCAGTGAAGCAATGCCAGTCAAAGCAGCCCACACAGAGTAACACTTTCCTATTAAACTCACCAAAGATGAAATGTTTTTTAACACGAGAGGCTGCCGGCACTGAAATCAACAGCACAGACCATATGCTTCTGCGACTCTGAAGAGGGATTTTGGAGAAATGAAATGATGGTCTATTGGAGGACCGGCGCATCACAATTAGACGAAACATTCACGTTTGCTTTCACATCTGGTTTTCAATCAATCTGTGGGTTCACCACGCACAGGCTAAGACACTGGATTTAAAGGTATAGTTCCCACTGAAATATTTTTTGATTATTTACGCCATTTATGCCCATATGCATAAATAATTTTCATATGCTCACACAAAGCTATCATATAACCAATTTATGCCATTGTTTTTGGTGATTTTGATCTATGGACATCATGATATGAGACTTGACTGAATGTTAATTTTTGAGTGAACTACTTAACGCTTTACATACAGTCCTTGGTTTCGAGCAGGGGCAAGTCCTGCAAGAATGCTTCGTCACTGAGGACGAACAAATTGTCAACTGACAGTAAAATGCTGATAGAAATGCACTCTGTCAGCACATAATATTTCAGGAAGCAGAGAGCTCTCCGCTGTTTGCTCAGTCTTACCCAATCACTGACACAAGAAAATTCTAGTCTAACGGATGTATAAAAATAAATGTGTGGTTTGTGTAATAGAGCACTCAATAAATAAATAAATCACTTTTTCTGCACCACTATATGAATCTACAGTACCACAACAAACGAAATTATATTTTATCATAGTTGTGAATCTGAAGTCTGAATGGAATCATACAGAGGGACAATAAATTGACAATTTGTAAGGCGATTTGTAATTGCATTGCTTTAACTGGCTGCAAGCAAAGCGAACATGCAGCACTACCGCTGCAGTTTGATTGGTGAACAAATGACTTTTATTAATGGGTTAATTTAATGACCCAAAGGCTTAAATGAGTTCAAATTACTCACTGATTAATTTGCATCTACAAAATACAAATCTCAAAAGCATTTTGATGGAGAAAAATAACTCCCATAACTATTGGTCAAAATTTACAGTAAGGTTGTAATTTTAATTTTCCAAACAGCATTTGCACTAGGAAAAGAGATATACAGATATACTTCAAAAGTCCCATTTAACCTACAATCCCTTCAGCAGTCGTGTGTTGAGCTGGGAGAATATGAGTGACCTAATGATTAAGGATCTAGACTGCTAACACAAAGGTAGTGGTTTAAAAATCCAAGTAGCCTGAGATCACAAACCCATTTTATCACTTTAGTGCCCTTGAGTGAGGCACTAAACCCCCAAGTTGCTCTGAGCAAACTGGCCCTGCAATCAGCACAAAGTAAGCCGCTTTTGATAACAACCATCTCTTAAATGGCAAGTAAATGGCCACGCGACCAACTGATCTACTTTAGAGGTCTCGCACTGAAACCTAGATGCCATCGATTAGAACGGTAACGAAGTTTAGTCTTCAAAATAAACTATTACGTATTCTGTTGTGCACTTTAAAAAGCAAACTACTTGCCTAGCTGGAGGCTATTCAATGTCAGAGTCCGACTCTAGAAGACGCTTATTTAAGATACGCATGCAGTGCAGTGGCAGGACAGAATAGTGAAGGATTGCAGAGCTCCAGGTCATCGCAGTGGAAGAAAAGCCTCAGCACAGCTAAAGCATTTCCCCTAGTGACTATGAATCACAAGCATGGGCGTGTATGAAAATGACGACCACATTTGGAAAGCTTTCCACAACAGCTGAGAGAGCATGCTGCCTCCCCTTGTCCTTTTCCTTGCCTTCCTTCACTGACGTTGTGCTAATATCTAATATATGCTAAGCTGTGGCTGCCATGGCAACCCTCGGCATACCAGATTTGGACTGTGTTCAAGAAGCCAAGGGCTGAAATGACTGGACAATAATCCTCAAAACTCAGGACAATCGCAGCAGAGTCTGAAACGGTTGGTGGGAAGGTGATAGTTGAGGGATTTAGGGCAGAATTTCAGACAGGACGCCAAAGCGTGCAGGCTCTTGTGAGCGCAGCCGATCATGTGACTTGCGCTCAGAGCTCAGCCGTGAGAGTGGGTGGGTGGGAGTGTACTGGCACTCTAATGCTTTTTACTGGCTGCCACAGCTTTACTACTCAGCATCGTGGATTTTCATACAGGCTGTGCATTCAGCACCATGTCATCCACCTGCAAAATTTGGGGTTTGATAACAGCAGGGAATATATTTATATGAGAAATGACGTTATTCCTAAGTGATTAATGACCTCAAGTTGGGTAGCAGCTTGGTGATGTTGGATATATGAATGCATCTCTCTAAGAACCTTTAGCCTACATTGTTTCGGCTGCATCTGCCTGTACCTCCTAGCGCTTGCACTTCTGACATTTCTTCGAGCCCCTGGAGAGGAATAGGATGTACGTGCCCAAGCCTTTGCGGCGCACACACACTGCACACAGAAATAACCTCTACACTTATGAATGAAACAGCAGGGAAGCAGAGGGCATGCTGAGGCAGGAACACACACACACTCATACAGGAGCGAGAACACGACACACATAGAAACAAACAGGTACCTTAAGTAAAATAACCTGGGTGATTTAGGGGTCTGATGAGGAAGGACGGTGTGTCTTACCTGTCAGAGATGTCATGACTTCCTGTGGCTCCGAGCAGTCCGAGAGCTGCATTTCCCACCACTGCAGCAGCCCCACTGCCAGCCTCCATGATACTGAATCACTGCAGGAGCAGCCTGCCAGAGAGAGAGAGAGAGAGAGAGAGAGAGCGCTAGGAGGCAATAGTGGATGCAGCCTAAACAATGTAGGCTAAAGGTTCTTAGAGAGATGCATTCATATATCCAACATCACCAAGCTGCTACCCAACTTGAGGTCATTAATCACTTAGGAATAACGTCATTTCTCATATAAATATATTCCCTGGGCTGTTATCAAACCCACCTGCAGGTGGGCTGACATGGTGCTGAATGCACAGCCTGTATGAAAATCCAATGATGCTGAGTAGTAAAGCTGTGGCAGCCAGTAAAAAGCATTAGAGTGCCAGTACACTCCCACCCACCCACTCTCACGGCTGAGCTCTGAGCGCAAGTCACATGATCGGCTGCGCTCACAAGAGCCTGCACTGCTTTGGCGTCCTGTCTGAAATTCTGCCCTAAATCCCTTCAACTATCACCTTCCCAAATTCTCAAACTGCTCAGACTCTGCTGCGATTGTCCTGAGTTTTGAGGATTATTGTCCAGTCATTTCAGCCCTTGGCTTCTTGAACACAGTCCAAATCTGGTATGCTGAGGGTTGCCATGGCAGCCACAGCTTAGCATATATTAGATATTAGCACAACGTCAGTGAAGGAAGGCAAGGAAAAGGACAAGGGGAGGCAGCATGCTCTCTCAGCTGTTGTGGAAAGTTTTCCAAATGTGGTCGTCATTTTCATACACGCCCATGTTTGTGATTCATAGTCACTAGGGGAAATGCTTTAGCTGTGCTGAGGCTTTTCTTCCACTGCGATGACTGAGCTCTGCAATCCTTCACTATTCTGTCCTGCCACTGCACTGCATGCGTATCTAAATAAGGCTCCTAGAGTCGGACTCTGACATTGAATAGCCTCCAGCTAGGCAAGTAGTTTGCTTTTTAAAGTGCACAACAGAATACGTACAGTTTATTTTGAAGACTAAACTTCGTTACCGTTCTAATCGATGGCATCTAGGTTTCAGTGCGAGACCCCAAAGTAGATCAGCTGGTCGCGGTGGCCATTTACTTGCCATTTAAGAGATGGTTGTTATCAAAAGCGGCTTACTTTGTGCTGATTGCAGGGCCAGTTTGCTCAGAGCAACTTGGGGGTTTAGTGCCTCACTCAAGGGCACTAAAGTGATAAAATGGGTTTGTGATCTCAGGTTACTTGGATTTTTAAACCACTACCTTTGTGTTAGCAGTCTAGATCCTTAATCATTAGGTCACCCATATTCTCCCAGCTCAACACATCACTGCTGAAGGGATTGTAGGTTAAATGACTTTTGAGTAGACTGATATCTTCTTTTCCTAGTGCAAATGCTGTTTGGAAAATTAAAATTACAACTTACTGTAAATTTTGACCAATAGTTATGGGAGTTATTTTTCTCCATCAAAATGCTTTTGAGTTTGTATTTTTGTAGATGCAAATTAATCAGTGAGTAATTTGAACTCATTTAAGCCTTTGGGTCATTAAATTAACCCATTAATAAAAGTCATTTGTTCACCAATCAACCAGAAGGTAGTGCTGCATGTTCGCAGCTGGTAGCCAGTTAAAGCAATGCAATTATGAATCGCCTCTTACAAATTGTCAATTTATTGTCCCTCTGTATGATTCCATTCAGACTTCAGATTCACAACGCATAAATATAATTTCGTTTGTTGTGGTACTGTAGATTCATATAGTGGTGCAGAAAAAGTGATTTATTTATTTATTGAGTGCTCTATTACACAAACCACACATTTATTTTTATACATCCGTTAGACTAGAATTTTCTTGTGTCAGTGATTGGGTAAGACTGAGCAAACAGCGGAGAGCTCTCTGCTTCCTGAAATATTATGTGCTGACAGAGTGCATTTCTATCAGCATTTTACTGTCAGTTGACAATTTGTTCGTCCTCAGTGACGAAGCATTCTTTGCAGGACTTGCCCCTGCTCGAAACCAAGGGACTGTATGTAAAGCGTTAAGGAATCTACCTAAAATTAACATTCAGTCAAGTCTCATATCATGATGTCCATAGATCAAAAATCACCAAAAACAATGGCATAAATTGGTTATATGATAGCTTTGTGTGAGCATATGAAAATTATTTATGCATATAAGTACAAATGGCGCAAATAATCAAAAAATATTTCAGTGGGAACTATACCCTAAATCCAGTGTCTTAGCCTGTGCGGTGAACCCACAGATTGATTGAAAACCAGATGTGAAAGCAAACGTGAATGTTTCGCTTCATCTGTGATGCGCTCGGTCCTCCAATAGACCATCATTTCATTTCTCCAAAATCCCTCTTCAGAGTCGCAGAAGCATATGGTCTGTGCTGTTGATTTCAGTGCCGGCAGCCTCTCGTGTTAAAAACATTTCATCTTTGGTGAGTTTAATAGGAAAGTGTTACTCTGTGTGGGCTGCTTGACTGGCATTGCTTCACTGACACTTGCCACTGGAGTTTGCAGATAGAGTATCTCCTGCTGGGCACAGCGCGTTTTAGGTCCAGTGTCTTCTGTGAGCACTCATTTAGACCAGCTCTCCAAGGCTGGTTGTTGTTTTGATCATTCCCACTCAAAAATGCCCAAATGTGTGAGTGATTGAAATAACTTAAATTTTTTTAGTGTGATCCTCCAGATGGCCTCTTCTCAAGGGTAGAACAAGTACCTAATGGAAAATGTTTTACAGTAATCTGTTTTAGGGAAGTTGCCTTAGGGGAATCTGTGCAGCAGACAGTGTGAGACCTGCTTCAACATTTTGAAGTCTCTGAGCTCGTGACAGCAGGATCTTCTTCAGAAGAGCAGCTTTGATAAACCATTTTTTCCACATATAATCTGTGTGTTAATGTTGAAATGCTGACTCAGTATAGAGGTGCTTTTGTGATTTATGAAGCCCCAGAATGACCTGCGCTGGCCTCTGGGATTTAATGACTTCCATTGGGATGTGATGAGGGTATTGTGACACAACACAATGGCGACCACTCGATCTCAACCCAAGAAACATCCCAATTATCTCTGTTGTCCTGTGGTGGCTGAAACACAACCATCTATACTCAGACTGTATTATGTCATCAAGATCCACTTGGCCAGAATGGTGCCATATTCAGTTTTTAAATGGATGTTTTTCACAGCTTTAATGAGTGGAGATACACAGGAAAGTAATGATTAAGAGTTGGATTAGATCTTGTCTATACCCCTGACTTTTTTTTATACTGATTTTGAGGGGAAATCTGGGGATTTGAGTTTTGTAATTAAATTGACATATAAATCTAAAATCTAGATGGAAAAACATGTTTGTGGAAGGCATTCAAACTGTGACTAAATTAGTCACAAATGTGACAAAAATAAAATGCTCAAAAAAATTAAGTCAGGAGATATGTGTATGTCCAAATGCAGTTTTCTCAGATATCATCTTCATTAAATTGTTGTTGTTTTTTCTTAGGACCTTAGTTATTTTCAGTGAGGAAAAAGCCTCTACTGAAACTCGCAAGTTAGTTACTTAGTCAGTGAATGCTTCATAACCATTACTGAGTTCACAGACTCATTTTGTTCATACTAATGTTGTTAAAAAATTCAAATACTAAAAAATTATTATTGGTTATTAAGCATGTGAGGTCCAATAGGTAGCTATTACCAATCAAACTTAACGGTTTTGAAACAACTCTTTATCTAGCATATACTGAAGGTCAGGTGAAGTCATTTGGCTTCTGATTATTCATTTTAGGAGCCAGTGGCTTCCTAGTCATTTATTTAGTTATTTTTTGTCTGGAGCTCCCAGTCATGGTGTAATGTGTCAAATTGTCAGTACCTGACAGCACAATGCTTGGATCTGCAGCTAAAAGCATAATAAGATTAGATAAAATATTATACAATTTATTAAGCACACAGAGGGTGGTGGATTTGTACTAATTTCTCAATGGCAGGAGGTCCAATTCTGTGGAAATCTTCAGAGCTTACTGCAAAGTTCTGCAAGTGCAGATTCCGTGTGGGCTTGTCATTAGCATTATAGAACATCTTGCTAACCTCACCTCTAGAAAACCTTGCTTATCTTCACATGTGTACGTGATGGAATCTCCTTACCCATCACACCATGCCTCATTGAGCGCTCTTTTGTTCCATGAATGAGTTCATCAACCAAAATACACAGGCCCATGGTTGCTGCGCATTGTTGTTCAAGTAAATGTGATTAATCGCGTTATTGATTAAGCACTGCAGTTGGTTGCACGTGGTTCAGCCAAGAGTACTGGCACAGTGTCATAATGCAGCACGCCGTTGCTTTCTGACATCCTCCATCCTGGTAATTATGGATGCAAACTCTGCTGTGTCAGAACTGCATGGAGCAGATGACAGTTTGAGGTCAGCAACTTATGGATAACTCAGCCTCTTCTGTTCCACTCTGAAATGTTGAATCTGTGTTCATGTGAGCCTGAACTGGACAGCAAGAGGGGGAGGAGATGTACGTGTACTACAGAGACCTGTTTTGAAGCATACACTGCCTGTAAATGATGGTGATTAGCCTCATAAAAAATGAAAATTCTGTCATTAATCACTCACCCTAACGCCATTCCAAACTGGTAAGACTTATTAATCTTTGAACACAAATTAAGATATTTTTGAAATCTCTCTGACCCTGCATAGACAGCAACGCAACTGAATGTTCAGACCTAACATAGTAAGGACATCAGTAAAACAGTCCATGTGACATTAGTGAATTAACTGCAATTTTTAGTTTAGCTATGAGAATACTTTTTGTGCACAAAGAAAAACAAAAATAACTATACTGTATTCAACAATCCTTTCTCCTCCAAATCACTCTTCCACCATTATCGAGAGTACCTTCTGAACGTAAAACACGTGATGCGCGGTACTCTCGATAATAGCGGAGTGCGTGATTTGTAGGAGAAGAATTGTTGAATAAAGTCGTTATTTTAGTTTTCTTTGCGACAAAAAAGTATTCTCATAGCTTTGTAAAATTATATGGTTGAACCACTTGGCTACATGGACTGTTGCGTTGCTGTCTATGCAGGGTCAGAAAGCTCTCGGATTTCATCAAAATATCTTAATTTGTGTTCAAGATGAACGAAGGTCTTAACCGTTTGGAACGACATGAGGGTGAGTAATTAATGACAGAATTTTCATTTTGGGCTAACTATCCCTTTGTTTATTTCAGTAACAATCCTGTATTGAAACTCCTGCCTAAGTTAGGATCAATTTGCACAGTGAAACTGTACAGTATTAAGACTTGTTTTCAGAGATATATCTGGAATTATGTTTATTTTCTCACCTTATAGGCAATTATTTTTCTTGTTTTAAACAGAAATCTGCCAGAATTTAGTCAGATTATGCTTAAGAAAAAAATATTTGCCAATGGCTTAAGAAAAATACTTAATTTAGTATATATTCTGTGTGTAGAAAATAAGTCTTGTCGGCTTAGTGAATTGATCTTGTCTTAAGGATGATTAGATATTATTTTATTTAAACAAAAGACAAAAACACTTAGCAAGGCTTAGGAAGTTTTTGGTTTAAATTGTAGTCCTTGTGTTAGGACTGTTCTTCATTGTTCATTCCTTGCCATCGTCAAGATGTTGAATCAATTTCAGATGAACAAGAATAATACTGCTCATTAAATCATCTTAAGAGCACATTCCGTATGGGGAGAACCATTTTCACTGTGCTCCATAAATTGTACAGCAGTGTAATTAAAGGTCTTACAAGGATGCAAACAGTGTCATTAATTTAGCTCAGATTTGTGGTGGTGTCAAGTTCTTGTTTATTGCAGATTGGTAATATAGCATTAAAGTAAAAATAAAGACATGCTCTCACAGTTAGTGATGTTTGCTGGATGTGTGTTGTAAGCTAAAGGGTCACATATTATACTCCAATGTGAGAGTCTCTGCTCAAAGCAGATAAATAAACATTCAAAGCCATTTTCCAGGTCATCCAGATTGGTTTAATCCATATAGTATAACTTTTATGTAATTCGTTCCATGCCTTTTTTATGGAAACAATTTTCTGTTCTGTCTGAACATCCCCACTTTGAAAGTGTAACGGTACTAATTAACTGCGCGCTGCGCTTTTCATCTCTGATCAGTGGTGGTTTGTCATTTTGCCCATGTGAGATGAGTCAGACTGCCACTTGTCTCTCCCACCCTCTCATTCAGCAGGGTTGGAAGGACATAATATCTTCACTTTCTTTATCACTCATTAAAGACATCATATGATTATGATCAACTTTTAGAAAACGGGCTATTGGCAGATATTCTACATGCTGTTGTAGGGATCTCATTTGATTCTGCTGCGTATGCTGGATAATAATTTTTCCTTTTCGTGTCACTGTGATAAGTTTCGACATCTTGCCTAATTGAAATGATGCTGCCATTAACACCTCTGTGAAGGATGGATGTTCTAATTCACCGCCTACATTGAGGACATGTCACTTTTGCTGTCACACTGCCTGTCTGATATTCCATCCATGACCCGCTGATCGCACTTCAAAGGCAGCCGCAAAGCAGGCTATATCCATTTATTTCACAGGCAAGCAGACTGACCCTGCCTCTTTCTCTCCTTTCCTCTCCCCTCAGGGGCCTGAGGGCCTGGACGGCACCCTGAAGAAGACGATATCGTACAGAGCTTGCCAGGAGCATCCACCCCCGAGAGCGACCTGACTGGGAGGAAACCATCAGTGCAATGGTGAGGAGCCATGCTTGCAGTCTCACAAATTCAGCGACTCCTCCCACACCCTACGTTTGCAAAGCCAGTAGTAAAGAGAGCAAATAGCACACCTCGGCTGTGAAAATTAAAGATCGACTGCTTGCTGTCCGATAGGGATGATATCACAGCTGTCGTTTCTGAAGGATAATTCTCTTTTTGTGGGTGCTTAATTCTTTTACATAAGACCCATATTGCTGCTGTAGACTGTCAGCCATTATTACCTGTCTGTGGGAACATGCTCTTGTCAGAGGGATAATGTAGATCTGGTCATTATTCTACTAAGGGCAGATTCATTCACTGACTAGTAACAATGACCTTGAGGGACTTAAGATTTATATTTACGGTAAACAGAAAAAACCTATAATGAGGGCCTTGGAAGCTCTGGGTTCTAAGGAAGTTAAAGTTACAATAAATCAAATATATTATGCAGAAAAAAAGAAACCAAATATACACTACCATTCGAAAGCTTGGGGATGGATTTTAAAAATGTTTTTGAGGTCTGTTACGCCACCATGGCTGCATTTATTTGTTAAAAAAACAGTAATATTGTAGAAATATTACTACAATTTAGGGATGTCAAATTGATTAACTCATCCAAATAGGTTTACATAATATACTGTATGGGCCATTCAGAGTTGGAAACATCTTGGTGGAAAAAAGTGTCTTTTTACAATATTTCGTATGTATGCAAATGGCATGATCCAAGGGTAAATAATACTTCTAGTAATTGTGCAGTTAATTATCATTGTATTTTCAGAAAGTCTGGGAATGTTTATCCTCTCTCCAAACTCAAACACAGTAATATATAATTTAATAATAAGGGTTATATTGACCTATTAAGATTTTGCTTACATCTTCCTTGTAAATATGTATTTTTTTCTATTTTATTAAAATGTTTTCAGAGGTAAATCACTAACGTTTTACAATTTTAACAATATTTCAAGTGTGATTTTATGAGATTTGTTGTATTTTGAATCCAGTTTTTCTTTGTAAAAGGCAACAAGTTTGACTACTCGATTTCACACTTACGGATTCATTAATTGAATATACATTGATTGAACAAACACTATCATAACATCTTAGTTGATAATTCTAGGGTACTTTGCTTTTGACAAAACATCCCATGTTTCGGTCGTGGACAGTAATTTTGGTAGCGCCCACATCACATTAAGTGAATTTCAACCTACACATTAAAACATACAAAAATACAAACAATTTGTATAACTGTACTAAAAATTATTATTTTAGAGGTGTAAAGAGTACCTGAAAACCATACTTGAGTAAAAGTACACAGATACCTTACAGTGAAAAATTACTCTGTACAACAAGTTACAAGTCACCAATTCCAAACAACTTGAGTAAAAGTATTAGAGTATCTGGATTTTTAACAGTACTTAAGTATTTTACTTATACTAAATATAGGCTCAAAGATGCACTAGTCAAAGAGACATGCCAGTCAAAAATATAATGTTATGGAGAAGTTGGGGAAAACAGGCAGAGGCAAGGATCTATGTGCAGGGCATTTCATGGAAAAACCAGAAATCGTGAAACAATAAGCCAACAACCACAGGAAAACAGACAACCATTACATTCAACAAAGAGCTAAAGAAACACTAGGGCTGTACATATATATATATATATATATATATATATATATATATATATATATATACACATATATATATATATATATATATATATACATGAGGCTAACAAGCTGAACAAGATAAGATACAAACAGACTACAAACACCACGGAGACAGGAAGTGACATAAAATTCCAGGATAAGGCACAGAAAATGCAACAAAAAGAAAGAAAGAAAGAGTTGATTTGTGAGAGAGCAATCACACCTATTTTCAAAACCAAAATAAAACTGAACACCTCAAAATTGCAAAAAACAAAAACAAACAAAAAACAATAACCTTCAAAAAAGGTCTCTGCAGTATAAAAGTGATAAATAAAATATTGTTGGTAAAAATTTAAAAAGTCAAAGTCAGTTTGCACTGGATGTGCTGGTTTCGGCTCCCATTGCCAGCTGCAGTCATGTCCTCATCTCATATATATAAAACATGTGATCTACAACTACTTGCTAGTTGAGCTTGGTATTCACTTCAGTAACCTTGTTGACAAGTTTGGGTGAGAGGGCAAAATGCACAAGATATAGTACTTTCAATATCACATCTTTTGTAGCATAAATAAACTGCTGCAAAAAAGCTAGGTACCATGCAAAATGTCATTTGTAACTGCAACACTCATTTCAAATGGTATAAAGTATACAGATACTCATTCAGAAATATAGGTGAAGTAGAGAGTAAAAGTCGTTAATATCTTTGATACTCAGTACAATTACAAAGTATCCAAAAAGATACTTAAGTACAGTAATTAGTTACATTTACTCAGGTACTTTACACTGGTTTATTTCCAAATAAAGGATTATGTGTTCCTTTTTGTTCACTACCGAAAACAATGATGACATGTTGTTACGTAGTGACAATTCTGTGGGATAACACCCAAAAAACAGTGATGTCACTACCCAAATTTCACCATATGTTTTGTCGTGACTGTTTCGGTAGTGACAATTGTACCTAGAACATTTCTGAACAGTTGTACACATAAAAACTTTGATGCAGTTAATCAGATTACTGATTTGACAGCCCTACTACAATTTAAAATAAATTTCTATTTGAATATATTTTAAAATGAATTATTGTTGTGATGGCAAAGCTGATTTTGTCAGCAGTCATTACTCCAGTCTTAAATTGTCACATGATCCTTCAAAATCATTCTAATACGCTGGTTTGATGCTCAAGAAACATTTCACATTATTAATGTTGCTACAGTAGTGTTATGAAACAATCAATTTGATGCATTAATAAAATTAAAATGCTAAATAAAATATTAATTTTTAAAAAAAATTGCTGACTCTCAAACTGAGCACTGTGTACCAGTAAGATTATACCATAAAAATCAGAATTTCATTCCCATATACTTTTTTTTTTTTTTTTTCCCCCTTAGTTGTCATGTTCATTATTGTACCACATAATGGTACTTGATTCAATTGGTGTTTTGTGATCAAATATGTGATATATAATGTACTCAGTTATTCATTACTGCAAAATAGACCCGACATGAAGCAACTGACATATCTGGACTTTACATTATTTTGCAGTATGAGGAGACACATTTGATTGCAAAGTCTCCTGATTGACCTATCAGAAAGGAGTGTTCCAGAGAGCCGTGACCGTATTAAGCTGCTCTGAAGATCTACAGCATCTGTAACATTCTTTCCCCAGCCTTTGTCTAACACTTCAACTATTTAATTCATGATTATTTCACCAGCACTGACATACTTGCATTCAGTGGTGCTGATAAAAAACAACAAAAAAATGGTCTCCATGGCAACCTGACTGTTGGCTGATGTTGTTTTGAGCACAAACAGATTAGAGAGACATATCAAGGGAATCACCATGCATTTGCTCACTTGTATGACAAATTAATTTAATGCTCTTTGGCTTGGTTTTATACCACAAAACAGGGCTTTAAATTGAACTGGTTAATTGTACAGGCAAGGTCATCGAAGCTCCAGCGGTTGTCGTCCTTCACTGTCGGATCAGATTCACTGTCACTGTAGAGAAGTGAGAATGTGATGATCAACAGACTGTTGCGAATACGGAACCAGATTTGGATCGACCCAGTCGAGTTTCACACCTTGTTTTACAATTGACAGAAACTGGTCTGTTCGGTCAAAGCACGCTCATTTGAATGCAAGGAATCTTTCTCTTATAGTCCAACAATAAATGAATGATAAAATTAAATGGAGAAAGAGTGAATGGTAATAGTGAGACATAAAATTTATTAAATTATTCTGATTTTGATGAAAAAAGTTGATTAAGGATTTTTAAAGAGACAAAATAAATTGTAATTATTTTATTACCCTTTGTGTGTGTGTGTGTGTGTGTGTGTGTGTGTGTATGTGTAATGTGTGTGTGTATATATATATATATATATACATACATATATAATATGGAACACAAAATGAGATATTTTGCACAATGTATGCAATGTATGAACTGAACTAAAATAAAAATTGATTGTAATTCACTCTCCTTTTGCATTCCATGGGAAAAAATGAATAAAGTTTTGCAATAGAATATGGTTGAGAATACTAAACCAAACTAAATGAGACTGTGTGTTAATAGCGAGATAATTTAATTATATAAATAAATATAAATATAATTTAGGAAATTGTGTTTGATGAAAAGAATTGAAGATTTAATGCTTAGAAAAAAATATATTTTTTGTTTAACACAAAATGAGATATTTTGAACAAAATATGAACTGTGCCTGCATAAAAAAAGGATGGTAATTCACTATGGAAAATCTCCTTATATGTAAAATTATGTGGAACAATAAAACTGAATATGAAACTAAACTAATCTAAATAACTAGTTATTTAGCTAACTAAACAAACAAACATATAGAAAACTGAATAAAATAAAAAAATAAAATAAAATGAAAATGAGTCGCTGTCTCTTTTATAAATTGCTGTTTTTAATTTGAAAAAAAGTATGTTTTTAATCAAACACATATCATTTCAGTAATATTTTATATTTATCTATTGATATCTCAATATTGTCTTCTAAGTTAGATTTCCTTTTGGACTCAAAGAGAAAGATTTCTTGCTTTCTTTGCCTTCATTGCTCAAGACTGATAAAACATGAGGTCAGCTGTGTTTAAGAACACTCCAACCTGTCCAAACTATCCCTTTAACCTTGATAAGGTGGGATGCGCCATGAAGAGTGTTTCAGCTGAGTTCCTTCTTCCTCCTCTGGATTCAGTGAGGACATGTGATCTGTAATCCCAGGCAGAGTCCTGCTCAGTATGGAACCTCTGTAGTACAACATCAAAAAAAGGGGCCAGTCAAAACAGTCACAGATGTTCATCCTACATGACTGTAGAGAGGTTTCTCAAGGGCACAGTGGTAACAGAGCACAATTGTGAGCTTAAACTCTTGATTATTGAATGATGAATTCATAATCTATGTGTTGATTTACAAAATTAGGCTTCCTCATCAAAATTTCAGTCCAGCCTGCCGAATATGTAATATCTTTAATGCTGGAAGGAAACTTGAGGACTGTGCTTTTGTGTGTGTGTGTGTGTGTGTGTGTGTGTGTGTGTGTGTGTGTGTGTATTTTGAACTTGTGGTTCAGCAGCAATTTTCTGGAACACTGTGAATCTACTCATTTGGGACCAGATAAAGCATGAAAGGAAGATCTTTGGAATTCTGTTTAGAATTCCGGTTAGATATAGTTTGAGGAACATCAGCTCAGATAAGAGAATGTGCATGTAGGAGTTAATCTCACTCCCATAGTCCATCTCACTAAGGCTGTGAATATGGTATGACACACAGAACAGGCCTTAAAATTCTTTAAAATTAAAAATTTCTTTTCTTTTCTTTTCTTTTTCATAAAACCCTTGAGGTTTGCAAACCACAAAAATGAGATGTCTAAATTATTTTTAAACTCTGATTTGTGTAATTTTGGATAAAATGCATTTTACATTTTTCCAAAAATTAATTTGGAATAGGCTAACAAGGTTATGGCTGAGACTGACATATGCAGCAAACACTATAATTGGTGTACAAATCCAAAAGATATTATGTCATGGCTTTCACAATTTAGTGGATCTTTTAAGGAACAAATTTGGGAATGTGGGAAAATCATATTGTAACACACTGTAAAAAGTGGCACTTGCAATTGTTATTTTAAAGAACTATCCTACCCTTGAATTTAGTTTCATTAGTGTAGCATAATATATTTAGGTTGATTCAGTAGTTAAATAATATTTTTGATTTGAATAAAATCAATTAAATTAGATATTACTATGAAGCACATTTTAAAAATGAGAACATATGAAGAGATTTGCAAAAACTCCATTTTTATTACTTTTCATACATGTTTTTTTAGGGCTGCTCGATTATGACAAAAATCATAATCACGATTATTTTGGTCAATATTGTAATCACGATTATTTAAAACGATTATTAGTGGGCCATATGACCAAAACTTTATATAAAAGATTTATTTAAAGATAGTGATATATATATATATATATATATATATCACTATCAAATAAATATTTTCTGTAAATAAGGTTGCTATGACATCTACATTTTAGAGACCAGCGAAATGTCACAATTGTCAATATCACAGCAGAATACTAGAGTAAATAATATTAGTTAAAAAAAGGTCCTAAAAAAAATTGAAAATAATTAAACTGCCAGCAATAAAAAAGCAAGGAATACAATGTCAGTAATAAAAAAGCAAAAGAATACAATAGAAAAAAAGATACAAATGAAACAAACTGTGCTTTAAGTTTA
>JAFVLL020000165.1:0-32997 GCA_021397915.2 Tor tambroides
TCTGTGAGTTATATGCAAATGTCAAAGGCTAAAATGGTCTCTTAAGCCATAAAGTGTAAACACCCATCAATGATCTTAAGCATATGCTACATTGGACAGAACGTGGAATAGTGTGTCTTTTGTCAATAATTTTTATTTTATTTTTTAAATATCCGATTAATCGATTAATTGAAAGAACAATCAGCCAACTAATCAATTATCAAAATAATCGTTAGTTGCAGCCCTAATTTTGACAGTACATATTACAACACCAGGGCAGGGTTTAAAGCAAAAAAAAAATCCTGAGCCTGAACTTTTTTCCGGGAGTGAGGGGTTGCAGGGGTGGACACATATACAGGGTTATTTGGCAAACAAACAAACAAGCATTTGAAAATGATTTTCCATTAAACTACCTGATAAATAAACTAATAAAACAAAATGGTACAAATAAAGTGCTGAACACACAAAGAAAGCAACTGTGGCAACTTTAACATTTGAAAGGATACTATGGTAAAGTTACTGCTTTCCTTATTTTTCATGAATCTATGATTGTCCTGAAGAAAGAAAGCTGTATCATAAACTTGGAAAATTATGAGCTGAAAAACAGGCTTTAATATGACTATTTATATATAAACTAATGATGAGGCAATAATAATTGGCTCAAATAAAGTATCAAAAACAAGTAATTACATGGTTTTACTATTAATTACATGGTTTCACTGTTAAAATACATGTAATTATAAAAAAAATACCTGCAGAGGGCGCCAGCGGCCTGGTGATGTTTCATGTGATTCCACGACGCTTAAATGCATTTAATTTTAATGTTTGGCAACATGCAAAGTCAGAAACTTTTATTTTGAAATCGGGATGTACAAATCAATCGCATAATTAGAAATATATTTGATGTATCCTGTGTTGGCACCATAGACTGTAAAAAAGGCACAAGTTTATAAATGATTTACGTTACAAATCCAGTGAGAACGCATAGTTTTCCCAGATGAACGTTAAGCAACCCAAACTCACCGCATATGCAGAGGAAAAGTTTAGCCCCTTTCACACATACAGTCTTTACTGGTAAATTAAAATCCTTTTCAAAACTACCGGTATGTTCAGGAAATCATATAGTTCTTATGGAGATTACGTAATTATTTTGAGCTGTTTACAAAGCTCTGCTGCTTTTTTAATAGCTTTTCTATGCAAGTATGGCGCTAGATACACATCTTTGACCATTGCGCCTCGCAGCTTTTTCAATGTGCCGCGCTCTAGACGTAGCCACTTCTTTTCCATTCCTCTGCAATTATGCGCGTCTCGTGTTTATATGAGCAAAAACTTCTGATTGGCTAGTAATGTTAGTTTGGTTGAGAGTGAAAGCTCTGTTCCTCTCATACCATTGGTAGGCAAACTCGTGAACTCGAAGTTGATATCAACAAGTTTTTTTTTTTTTTGTTTTTTTTTTAAATGTATAACTCTTTTTACACGGCCAAACGCCGCAGGCCGGAGATCCGGCACGGTGCCGGAGAACTTTAAGCCCTGCCAGGGTATTACTGTCACTGTACCATGATATTACCACAGTAATGCGGTAAGGAATTCTGTTTATATAAAGTAGACTCTTCAGCAGTGATTTTCAACCTTTGCCGCTCCACATGGAGTTTCCTATTATCAAAGACAATATTTGATGACCCCCTACCCAGGGTGTGATATTTCTCCTAGCACCCTGCTGAAATGAAAACATGGTACTAGGGAAGAATCTGAGGATGTTATTACAATTCAAATAATTTCAATCTAAAAAAATTTTGTAACCAACACATTAATGGAGTTACTGAAGGGATCATTAAAAATGTCAATTATGTTCATTAAGGTTGTACACCACAGTAAAAAAAAAAAAAAACAACTCTTGCACTACTTTGTTATTTAGTATTAGTTGTTGTTTTTTTAATTAAAATAAAAGCTGTAGTTGCATTTTGTACTATTATTTTGAATTATTAAATGCAGGGTAGGTGATTTGGTTCAAATAGGACTAGGCGATTAAACGATAGCGATAATTATCGCAATATAATTTTCCTCGATAAAACGATAACAAGAGTTTGATAAGTTTCCAAAATAATGTTTACTGTTTCATGATTTGAAACAATATCACTCATTAGAACATGCAGAAACGACGATTTTTTTTTATTATTAAGATATATATTTTGTTAAGGAAAAATGACTGGAAAGGTGTAAAGAATTCAAAAACGTTAAGTGTATGTCATGTTCTGACTATAAAGAGTAGTTTAAAACCACAATTAACATTCTGGTTTTTACAACTTTCACATAAGAGCAAAAATCCCTTAAACTTTAAAGAAATAAAGATTTGATCATGATAATTATCGATGTCGACTGATTTTATTATGATCATTTTTTTTGGCCATATCGCCCAGACCTAGGTTCAAAAACATTTTTTTGTTACGCTGGTTAAAAGTCTCTTCACATCCCGATACCAATCACTAAATTAAGTGGTCTAAATGTATTTATATGCATTTACTCTATATGGTCTGTGGAAGGCACAGGACCATAAAATGTTTGTCCAATGTGTAATATTGTGAAATATTAATTTAATATAAGAAGTTTCCATTTTAACGTTTTAAATTTTATTTATTTATTCCTGTGATGACAAAGCTGATTTTTCAATAGTTATTACTCCAGTCTGTATCCTTCAGAAATTATTTTAATAAACTATTTCTTATAATTACCAATGTTGAAAACAGCTGTGCTGCCTAATATATATATTTTTTTGTGTGTGTGTGGAAACATGCACTTTCTTGGATTGTTTGATGAAGAGAGAGAGGAAAAAAACATTTATTTGAAATTGAATTTGTGACACTGTAAGTATCTTTACACTCACTTTTGATTGATTTAATGCATTCTTGCTGAACAGTATTAATGTCTTACCAAAAAATCTTTCTGACACCAAACTTTTAAAACATATATTTGCATGATTTGTTTAGTATGCAATACACAGAGAAATTAGCTGGTATACAATTTGTCCATCATTCCAAGAGGTCTAAAACCAAACAACAGCTTTTATACAAAGCTCAAAAGAGGGAGGAAGACATGAATTCAGGATGAGCACACCGACCACACTAAGGTCAGCTACTGGAATTTTCCATCAACTCCACCTCTAACTAGAGTTTGCTGTTGAAAAGTCTGCCTGCGTAGGCAAATAACTCTGTCTGGCACTAGCCATCCACAATAGGAGCACTAAGCCATATTGTGAACAGGGATCCTAAACTATGCCATGCCAGCATGCAATATAGCACAACAGAACAGGTCTTTATAGACAAAATGTGATTTCAATTTATATCTTGAGGTCAATAAGGACTTAAAATACTACCACAAGCTCTGCGCACTCATAAAAACAGGGAATAAAACCAGAACATGTACATTTGCATTTACATCACCTAAGAGGAAACATACGACAAGGCGGCAATGATGAAACACTTTCGAGTACCGCCTACAACAACTAGCTTAACAAAATAAGGTCACACAATTACATTTGTGTGTTCATGCCACCATCTAACAAAAATATGTTCTAAGAAGGTTTTGCTAATGTTCCCAGTGATTATGAAAATCAAAATGTCTTTTACAGTTGTTTAAAAAAAAAGTCTCCTTGGATATAAACTTCATTAAATTTTACAAAAAAAAATCCAGTTTTTCTACTTCAAAATGTCACATTTATTTCAATGTGTTACTTGCCATTTCTTTGTAATTAGTTGTGAAGTTTATTAGTAATTTCTTAATCAAAATGGTTTCTACACCATTTTTCTACACCATTTTCATTGTTTCTACACAAGTTTTTTCCCCACAAGTGTATACGAACTGTATCATCTCTCATCATGTAACCTTTATTGGAAAGTTACTTTGAATGTTCCCTGAACGTTCTGAAACAAGTAGTAAAATTTTTAAAACGTTAGGCAAACACCCAGAACAGAGAAAAATGTTCCATGATGAATAATAACATTTTTGTGCTAACTCTTTTAGAACATTAAAGACCAGTTAAATTTGAATGAACATTCTATTAACGTTACTTAGGCCTACTACTTCTGTTGCCCAAGATATGAGAACATTTCCTGTTAGATGCATGACGTTCTAGAGTTTTCAATTCAAATGTTCAGCATACTGTTTACATGAAGCCTACAAATCATACTAAATAAATGAAGCATGCACAGGCCGTAAACAAATTCAGTCTTCACATACGCAGAATCTTGGCGATATTCCTTCCAGCCTTGATTGGTGGAACAAACAAACCCAGGAGGAAGATTACAAGTGGACGTCATCAGCAGACAGTTATGTACAGTATGTAACTGCCAATTTACTAATCTGCACCTGATCTAGCAACTGTAATAACAAGCAGCTCTGAAATCAACCTCATCTCTGCCCTTGAACCACCTCCCCCTCTTGCACTCCACCTATAGCCTGTGTAGGTGGGCGGAACTTCAGTGGAGGTAGCGATTATGAATACAGCAGTGATGGAGAGATAAAGAGAACGTAAACGCTCTCCATCTGGATGGTGAGTTGCCAAGCTACAGAACAGCTGTGGGACATGTCCAGGAGAGGGACAGTCTGACGCGTCTGGAGGTGGGAATGTTGTGTGAGTTACAATTATCTGTTTGTTTGCACTCAAGGGCTGAAAGCACCTGAAGAGGCTCGGTTTGTAAAGTACACAGGAAGTGAGCAGCACAGCTTTTATTGCCTTTTAACGATCCAATGAATGTACATTTCCAACAAAATGCGAGTTAAGAGATACACTTAACAAAACTGCACCACTTAATGGAATCACCAACAATCATTATCACACCAGCACAGTAACTATCATGCCAACCTCAGCTGCATTCGTCCAATAACATGCCCACTCCTGTCCATGTTTTTCCCTGAGGACAACATGCTAAATGGATATAAACTGACGGATGAATATAATAAAGAGTTTGTATGCATTACCGCTTGCAGGAAATTAAATAATGTGCCTAAAATGACAATGAATGACAAAATGACTAAAACCTCTGCAAGGTCCAGAGTCATATGCCTACATTTTCCTCAATAGACGTTTCTACACAAAGTGACAGCACACTATTGAATCCGGCCCACAGTTTCAGGGTGCAAGGAGAAGCTCTGACTCAGACCCTACTCTTAGTTACAACCTCAATAAGTCTGAATAGAGCATGAATGAGAGTACAAACAACATTCACCAAAGACATATTAGATTCTGAGAAGCAACTGGTTTTATAACATATCTGGTTTTACAACACATTTGAGCAATGTGGCACAGAACGTGGGGACACATTCCACCCAAATATTCAGAAAAGTTGTCAATCATAACCTTCAATCTTAAACTTTTACTTACAGTCTCTACCATTCAGGAACGTCCTTTTATTGTGCAGTATATACTTCAATGACAGCAGCAGCAGTTACAGCAACATGCCATTTCCTGCTTTTGTAAAGCCATGTGCGACATACATATGAATCTGACCTGTTCGAACACAGCAAGCTCAAAAAATTCTTCATTGTTTATACACGGAACAGAAAGATAGAAAATGATACTTCTTGAAATCATCAAGTGCAACATAGGAGTCCAAGGAATCATTTTCCCTGCTATAATCTATGAATAAACAGATACTTTACTATAATTTAAAAAAAAAACAAGCTGGGATTTTTGTTGAATAACAACTTAAATTTTACTAATAATTTATAAAGACTTATTTATTTGTCTCTCTGTTCCATGATATAAAAAAATATTTCTGCAAAAGGAAAAGTCATACAGGTTTGTAACGACAAGAGGGTGAGTAAACATTTTATTTTTAGGTTAACTATCCCTTTAATGGTCTTAAATCTAATGAAAATACACTATATTCAAATTCACTTGACCCAGATGAACTAAACCACAGGTATCCTGACAAAATGCCACTACTGAACATTGTGCACAAACACATCTATGAAGATATTCAGGCTAACCACAAAAACCAGCAAGTTGATACAATTTAATGTGCCTATTTTGATTATTTAGAATACATGATGGAAAACAGGGAAAGCTTAGGTTTTGCAGGATTCAGAAGGGAGGAGGTCATGTTTGAAATGTCAGATTATGACTGGAATATTTTGGTAATGTATCCAAATTTCCAAACGGCCTTGAGACAAGCAACAGCAGGAGGGAAAACAGGGAGGCAGGGACATTTTGTTCAATCAAAGGACACAACAAGGAAACAGCTAATCAAAACTGCTAGGGTAGTTTCCTCCTCCAAGGACTGATGGGTTTCCAACAATACTATTAGTATTACTAAATACAACATTAAAAACTTATGTGCATTCATCCCAACATAGATTAATTTATTATTTATATCACCATCAAACTCTTCCATACTCCTAAAATAAAATAAATAAATAAATACAACAAGCCCAACCTAGAATCATCAAAATTTGATATAGGAGTCGGCGGCGATAGCCTCGCAGGCAGCGTGCCGACATATAGGCCTAGCGCTGTTGCGCTTCGGGCGTCCCGAGTTCGAGTCCCTGCTCGAGGACATTTCCTGTTGCCACCCCCCCCCCTCTCTCTCCTACTTTGCTTCCTGTCAACTAACTGTCCTATCATAATAAAGGCAAAAATTCCAAAAATAAATCTTAAAAAAAAAAATGATGCAGTAGATTTAGACACATTTAGGCCACTGTTGTCCTTGAAATAGGCCTAATTCAGAAACAAATGCATTTTTAATTCTTAGTCATTCTGATGCTAAATCTTATTATTACAGTATATAACAGTGAATAGACTTGTGTACCTAAAGTATAGTTTCTTGGATATTGGCTCTTCAGTAAAGTATTTCAAGGCTGGCCATTTGGTAGTTTTTCTAGAACCTGTGAAAAGCAAATATCTGGAAATAGTACATCACAGATCAAGCAGCTGAAACACATTGCATACATCTACTGATCAGAACAGCTTTCATGAAGTTCTCTGGTACAAAACAACAAAATAGCATTGCATGAAATAACATGAAATAACAGGCCAACTCCACCTGTTACTAGGTTCAAACCACTTGGTCCTGGTTGGCAGAGGATGGGATTGCACAATATGAAAAGATATGAAAGGCATAGGTCACACACATGGTGGAGCTTGCAAAATATGATCTTTGTAAGAGATGTATATGACTGGTAGAGGTGAAAAGGCCAAATTATTTCTGTCAAGAGGCTTTGAACTCTAATTTACATCTCAATGGTATTCTCTGACAGATCGAAACTTCAAGGTGCTTTCTCTAGAAACAATTATCGTAATTTGCCATTTCATTATCCTCTTCCTTATTGACTATGAGCTTAGTCTTGAGTTTGTACTGTGACGGATTGTACTAGTCTATGTAAACAGATGATCAGATACCCATCCGCATGTCTTTAACTACATTAAAACATGCATGTGTCAGTTTATGATTATGTTCTCCATTAACTCAATGATTGAAATATACAGAGAGATATCCTCTTAATCCTCTTCACACAAAAGGCTACTCACACACAGAAAATCCTGCTAATAAAACCTCTGTCTGTATAACCTTATAATTGTGTAACGAGGGGAGAGAGCACACTGCAGTATTTCTTCTAGTCACTGTAACAGATTCAGTCCACTATGACCTCTAGTTGTCTGTATAAGGTCCCAACGGGTTATGCTGTCACTCCCCAAAACCCAATATTACAACTGGAGGATTATCAGGTACGTAACTGAAATCACAGCCCAATGGTTTAGGTAGAAACGAGTAAATAAGTCATTTTCAAGACATAATGAACAGTGCATTCCTCGTTATGATGCAATCGTTTTTCCTGTATTTCAAAAGAATGAAAAAACGGATCATCCCCCTCAAAATACAAAAACATCTCATCTGAGTGGTACCATTTCACTGGGATTCTTTAAGCTCTGTGACTTTGGTGTTGGAAAAAATAGTGAACACCAGCCAGGATATGGTAACCTCCAATGTAATCAGCCTTTTCCTTGTCCTTGTTTACAGTATCATTTTGCAGTCTTTAATCATGAATAGTAAACTTAACAATAAATGAGATCTCCTAACACAATCAATGATCCTTATGATGATGTCCTCCTGGGAAATTTGTATTTATGAGTTGGGAAGATGTAATTATTTTGTCAGGTGTATGCAAATCAGTCTGGTCAGACCAAATTTGCTCATGTTCTTAAAAAAATAAATAAAATAAAATAAAAGATTTTGGAAATCTATTTCTACATAATTATACAAACAATCTGCATCAGGTGTGTTTTTGCTTTAAGTTTTTATTCAATTTAGGCTTTAACCTTAGACGTTATATATTCTATCATAACTTTATTTTGTATCAAGTAACTAGTTTTGTTGTAAAGTTTAAAAAAAAAAATATTAATTTCAATAATTTCAACAATTTTACCATTGTATCATGTCTGCAATGTTTTTTAACTGACAATCCCCAACTCCGAATTTATCCACTCTCGCTAGCTTTGTGGTGGCCTTCATGTGCGTTCAACCCACAAATACAATCTTTCCGACTTTACTTGAAAGTAACATTACTCACATTTGTTACAAAACCTTTATGATTCACCAATTTGGAATTTCTGTTCCAGTGGGGTGGAAAAACTTTTAATTCCTGTGGAAACACAAATTATCATAACTTAAAAAAAAAAAAACACAAAAAAAAACCCTCACTGCACTGTCACAGCAGACTGAGATTGTCAAGCTCCCAAAAAAGGACAAAATACCTGCATACTGCATGAACTCAGAAGACTTGTAATATAGTGAACAAGTCATATGAACCCTCAGTTCAACAAGAGAAATTAACTCAACCCTCTGTTGAGTTAGGTAAGTTCTCTTCATCTGTTGCTCCTATTATCTGTGGGGTGCCTCAAGGATCCATTTTGGGGCCACTTCTTTTTAATTTATATATGCGACCATTGGGAGATATTATTAGGAGACATAATGTTTCATTTCATTTATATGCTGATGATACCCAGTTGTACATACCACTGAAAGCTGGCGATACCATTGAACCTTTATTGGCCTGCCTTGGGGACATTAAGAAATGGTTGTCAAATAGTTTTCTTCGACTTAATGAAGATAAAACAGAAGTAATCGTCTTTGGCCCCCCAAAGTTAAGAAGTGGTCTAATAAATGAGCTTGGCAAGCATTTCTCCTCAGTCTCTTCCCAGGTCAGGAATCTTGGTGTCATTCTGGACTCTGAACTTTGCTTAACTAAGCAAATTAATACAGTTGTCAAGAACAGTTTTTATCAGTTAAGGATTATCTCAAGATTGAAATCATTTTTGTCTTTTAATGACCTGGAGAAGGTCATTCATGCTTTTATTACCTCCCGCCTCGATTACTGTAATTCATTATATTTGGGTCTTCCTCAGTCATCCATTGCACGCTTACAGATGGTACAAAATGCTGCTGCAAGGCTGTTGACTAGGGCTAAGAAAACTGATCACGTTCTAGGGCTGGGCGATATATCTCACGCGATATGCATGCGCATCTCGTCAGTAAAGCCGGTTCCTTGATTAGCGGTAAATCTCCATCACCTGTTTTCAAATGGAGCGGCGTTTAATACACGGAGCCGTAGATCACCGAGAAGCTACGCAATATCGCGTTCATTATTGAAGGCGATTCATCTGCGATAATGAACGCGATATTGCGTAGCTTCTCAGTGATCTACGGCTCCGTGTATTAAACGCCGCTCCATTTGAAAACAGGTGATGGAGATTTACCGCTAATCAAGGAACCGGCTTTACTGACGAGATGCGCATGCATATCGCGTGAGATATATCGCCCAGCCCTAGGTTATACCAATTTTAGCCTCTCTTCACTGGCTTCCTGTCCATTTTAGAATTCAGTTTAAAATTTTATTGTTTGTTTTTAAAGCACTTAATGGTCAAGCCCCATCTTATCTCACAGATCATCTTACTCTACTTTCATCCTCCAGATCTCTAAGATCTTCTGACAGGGCTTTTTTAGCTGTCCCGCGTTCACGGTTAAAAACAAAGGGTGATGGGGCTTTTTCAATTGCTGCCGCCCGTCTTTGGAATCAACTGCCACTGGACATCCGCCTTGCACCTTCTATTACAACTTTTAAAATGAAGTTGAAAACATATCTTTATTCCCAGGCATTTTAATTGGATTTTATCTGTGCTGTATTGTTTTACTATATCATCTGTCTTCCTTATTTTGTGTTTATCTTTGACTTTGGTCAGCACTTTGGTCAGCTTCGCTGAGATAAATGTGCTATATAAATAAACTTTACTTACTCAGTATGACCCTCTTATACTGATTTACATTTTGAACCTTAAAAATTCAGTCTTCATGTTTTGCAAGTGCATAGAAAAAAGTTACCAAATACATTAGTATTTGTCTACTTTTGCACACAGCAGAAAAGGGAGAACATAATTTTCATTTCGGGTTTAAAAAAATAATCCTTCAAAATGGAAAAGCAAAATTATGTTTAAAAATATAGTTTTATATGTGTCTTATAAATCTTAAGCTCATGTAATTCATTATTCAAGATGTTAATTTAACATTATTTACTATATGTATGGTGGAAGAGTTGCCAAAGGTCACGTGTACCTTCATCTAATGTACAATGTTCTTGAAGATTAAGTCATCAACCCAACACTGAGACATTTTTGTAGCGTTAAATCAAAAGCAATAAAGAACACTAAGCTGCATTGTTATTTGTTCTAGTAAGCAAAACTGGGAAGCAGAGCACATCTCTAGAGAGGATCTGTTTTTCACTGTCATCTGGTGTCAACACGACTTCTACAATATGTCAACATCTGAGCGTCAGCCAAAGACTTCCAAGGCAAATGTATCAGAATCATAGTCAGTCTACCACCAAAACACCTTCTTTACAAGAAACACACATTTTTCTTGTATTTCCTAGAATTGTGGCACGTTTACTACTAGTATTGTTACTTCCACGAGCTGCGCTTTGACCCCTCCCTTCACCAACTCAACTAGTTTCTCTGTGGATTAATTAAACCACTTTATTTCACTCTTTTGCTCAAACTTTCTACAATATCTCATATCCGAAACCTTAAAAGTTACATATTCAAAGCGAAATGTACAACAGGAAAGTAGAACGATGCCGATGAACGTGCAAAGATGCAACAGATTAAAGTCGGAGACCTCCAAAAGAGAAATTAATCAACGTTCAGCGTTGACACTGAGGTAAAAAAATAAAAATAAAATAAAACATTAACAGATTTTAAACGGCGACCATTGCTCATTATAATTCATTTTATCTCTTTAATAATTCACGAATACGTAAGTGTCTTTTCTTTCACTTTCGTAAAAACCAAGTCACTTTCTTTGGATATATCATTTCAAAAAGAATCACAGCATCACTCACCGTTGGCAAATGTGTACGAGACAAAGAAAACTGTAGATTGTTGGAGACGGTAAATAACGAAATGCAGCCACGATAGAAAGTAGTTGCTTGGCGTTTGCTGGTCTCTGTCTCACTCTGAATGAGGGTCCAAAGAGGCGTGACTAAACCAAAGCCATCCAAAATTACATCATTAAATGACAATTACCGTAAAACCTGAAATATTCCGAGTTCGAAATGTAAAAAAACGTAACATAATGCTATCAAAACAAATGGTTGCACAATCTTGTTTTTTTATTATTATTATTATATCTCCCTTACTTATAGGTCATCTCAAAATACGTTTAATGCATGAATTAATCAATTCATAATTTAAGAACAGACAAATGGAGGGATGCAAATGGACAACAGCAATACAACAAATAAAATTCATTTTGCGCGCATTAAAATAAATCCCCTCTAGTATACGATCCTCTCAATGTAACACTAGAGGGTGCTTCACAATTCAGAGACTATCAGGTAAGATTATGAGAGACATTTCAATAACTCTTTTCAATGTTTCACGTCACCTACATGTTGGCCATCCTCTCTTCAGAATGTATTTTTATTAAAAGAATGAAAAATATTTCCCGTTTATATTCAACACAATGAAAATGTAATACAGTGAAATGTAAAACACAACAATGTACCAGTTCACAAGAATGCAACATTAAAAACAGACTGGATAATAATTGTAGGAGATTTACACACAATCTCAAACTCAAAAGCACAGGGTGATAGTGGTTATATTACCTATACTGATAACTTGCTCAAAACAGTTATTCATACATGCTATTTTGTCTTCAAAAATGTCAGTTTTTTTCAAATTAATTGTGTTTTTACAGCTCCAGAAATGGAAGAGACATATTTTCCAAATATATGAAGCCCAATTCCATATGATAAAATAGTTTCTGTGAGGTTCCTCTTGTAATCTCACAGAAATGTTTCTCTGTAAACATCCTACGCCGATAAACCAGTGTGTTTCATCAAAGACATTATGAATGGATGGTCAAACACAGATAAATAACATTTTTCATATTGTAAGTCACGTAATGCAGGAGTGTCTATTTTTAAATACGTTTATTTTGTGTGTAAATCCCTGATTCATTCAGCAACATACCGAAATTCAAGCATTTCTCTCCCCCACAACATTCATTTATTTCCCCTTTAAAAGAACAGAAGTACACTGCATGGAGTGGCAGGATGTAACTTACTAGCTAAATTAAGGAGATCTGAATTTAAAAAGAGTTTTCACATGTGCATTTGACAGTAACAATACACATATGGCGAGATGGAGGGTTGTCTGCAACTGTGTTATTTTCCCTTCACAGCAACACTACATTCATTGCCTCTGTGCAAATGTTACTAAAAAACATCAAACTTAAACCTGGGGGCTAAAATATCTGCTCAGTGTCAAAGTGTTCCTGCACAAGACAAAACACTAGAGCTTGACACATGCATGAAAGTGACTAAATGGAAAAAAGTATGAATACTTCTACCATCAAACCCTAAAATCATCTATAGAACAGGCACAAATAAAAAAATCTGTTTATATTAAAAATCTATATAGAATATTTCTACACAGCAGCAGAATTACAGGCATGAAATGGAGAGCTTATATTAAGAGGGCAATCTACTAATGACTATGCATATATTAATTAAAGTATATATGTACATACGTAATGTACAAATATAATACACTGCTCAAGACCAGAGAGATCCGATATCACTCTTCACAATCCTCTTCAGCATCTGATGTGACCCAAACAAATCAATCTCTTCCACCTGATAAATAAGACATCATTAGAGCTTAGAAGAAAATGAATGAGAAATTTAAGAGTGGAAAGAGGTGATCTCTGTAGGTGGATGAGTCAGGCCTACCCTGCACTGTTGTGACCTGACGATCCTCACATGGTTCTGCTGTACTCAATGCCGCTCTTGGAAGAGATGCCCGACCACGGCAGAAAACTGCGCAGCAGATTCTGTGCTTGCCGGTAAATTCTCTGAGGAATTGAGCAGGGGCTCAGACTGGCCAGTGCTGAACCTATATGATGGATATAATCAGTGCCGAGCGAGTCAAGGAACACTATTAGACAACTGAGAATATACACTACTGTTCAAAAGTTCAGGGTTGGTAGGAAGTGTTTTTGAAAGATGTATCTTATGATCATCAAAGCTGCATTTGTCTGAAAAGGATATAAGATAGTCCATGGAGGATGTCCACCATTGATGTAGAGGACGTAGGTAAAGCCATCTTTCAGCACTCCTCGTATAGAGTAATAATACGGTAAATAGTGGTGCTGTTTAAAGTCTCTGTTCTCGTAGAAGTGAATGGCAGTGTTATTGGTGGTGAGCACATGCAGGTAGATGGCTTTACAATGGTCCTGCGCCGTGGTGGAGATGTGCTCCTTTAGGCTGTCCAGTAACAGAGAGCCTGCAAAGAGAGAGAAAGAAATATGAGTGACCGAACAAACTGTTTGAATACAGTTCACACAGTTTGTAAGAATAGGTGAGACAAACATCACCTCTCACCTATTCCATGTTTTCGAAACTCCTTCACGACCCCTAAACTCAGGATGTACGCAACTTGAGTGTCAACAGGAAAGCTGGAGGCCAAGATGTCTCCATCCTGGTGGAGAGAAGTATATGCTGAGCTAGCAACACAGACGATGATGTGATTTGGATTTTGTTATTAGTTATTGGCATATTGAGGGAGTTTTTTTTTTCTTGAAAAGAAGTCTCTTAGGCTCACCACAGTTGGATTTATTTGATCAAAAATACAGTAAAACGGTAATACTGTGAAGTATTATTCAATTTAAAATGACTGTTTTTCTATTTTAATATACATTAAAATGTAATGTATTCCTGTGATGCAAAGCTGAATTTTCAGCATCATGGGCAAGTCGTGGCCTAATGGTTAGAGAGTCGGGCTTGTAACCAGAAGGTCGCCGGTTCGATTCCCGCACCAGCAGTACCATGACTGAGGTGCCCTTGAGCAAGGCACCAAACCCCAAATTGCTCCCCGGGCGCTGGAACATTGGCTGCCCGCTGCTCCGGGTGTATGTTCACTACTGTGTGCATGCACTTGGATGGGTTAAATGCAGAGGACCAATTTTGAGTATGGATCACCATACTTGACAATGCATCACATATTTTTTTTTTTTTTTTTTATTACTCCAGTCTTCAGTGTCACATGATCCTTCAAAAATCAGTCTAATATGCTGATTTGCTGCTCAAGAAACAATTATTATTATCACTGATGAAAACAGCTGTGCTAATTAATTTTTTGTGGAAACATTTTCAAAGATTCTTTGATGAATAGAAAGTTCAGCAATTAATGTGAAATAGAAATCCTTTGTAGCTTCTCACTTGTGATTAACAGTAGCATAATAATATATAATATGTATACAAAAAATAATATGCAGATGTGTTCATTTCATATGCAATACACATTTCCTGAGTTACATTTAGGTGTTAAGCATATTTTGGGGAAAAATATGAATTGCACCAAAATAAAACTTTTAAAAAACGCTAAAAGAATTTTGCACTTCTCTCTTGCGATCACTTTAAGAAGAAATCACACTCAAGCCCTGACAAATCACATATTATCACACTTAAATCACACTTCTCTTTTCTGTCCTCTGCACTACCCTTATTATACAGTACTGATCATGTAGGGGTTTAAATAGTTTTCTGAAAGTAAAACTATAACCATGAAGAGGCAAAATCCTTTCTAATGAAGGTCAAATCCTTTGCTACATGCAGAAATTTAGTCTGTAACCTAATTAATCACCTGCTATAAAAAGGCTCTGGATATGTCATCTTAATTATGATCCTTTACATCAAAGCTCCAGAGGAACTATTGCTCATGGTCAAAGTCATTTACTCATCCAAACATTTATTATTCAATAGCATAAAAAACAGTTAACAAAATTCTCTCACATATTCATAGACGATAAAGGAATAGTTCACCCCAAAATACAAATTTCCTGAAAACGTACTCGCCCACAGACCATCCAAAATGTAGATGAGTTTGAAGAAATTTAGCATTACATCACTTCCTCACCAACAGATTCTCTGCAGTGAATGGGTGCCATCAGAATAAGAATCCAAACAGTTGATAAAAACATCATAATAATCCTCCAGTCCATCAATTAATGTCTTGTGAAGTGAAAATCTATGTAAGAAACAAATCCATCATTTTGTCACTGATTTAACTTAAAAAATACGAGTCTATAATCCATAATAAAGCTTCCACTAGTGGAAAAAGTCCCTGTTGTCCTCTCATATAAAAATCCACTGACATGTTTGATTACAACTATTTTGGACCATTTTCTTGTAAGCTTGTAAGTTGTTCTTGATCTGTGCATATTTCTCTATTGATTTTCAGATGTGACAACATTTTCACTGGAGAAAGAAATATTATGGACAGAGGACTCGTTTATAAACGAGATAAAAACATCTTAATGATTAATTAATCGACTGGAGTTGTGTGGATTGCTTCACATCAGTTGTTTGAACACTGCAGAGGACTTATTGGTGAGCAGGTGATGTAATGTTACATTTCTCCAAATCTGTTCCATTGAAGAAACAAACTCATCTACATCTTGGATGGCCTGGTGGTAAATACATTTTCAAATTTTCATTTTTGGATGAACTACTCCTTATGGATTGCACCATTACAACAAGCAGTCTTTTATTCTGACACTGTTTTTCCTATTTGTGTCATTGACTCAATATACATATGAAAGCTGTACCTCTTTGTGCACTTTTGTTCTGCTTTTTATTTCTGCCACAATCATCCCGACAATTCCACCTCTAAAGGTGGCAGCCAGAGAGAAGAACTTTTTATTTGATGTGATGTCATGGTACCATGAGTCTGGATACCTAAAACACAAACAAAACAAAACAGAGTGTGTTAGTGTTGTACTTGACCTGTATAAAGGGATGAATTGGTTAGATCTTTCAGCACTCACTCAATGGGAAACCACTCTCCACAGAGCACTTTTATTCTCTCTATGTCATCGTGGCAAAGTAGGCGGGGCTTTATTTCACTGAGGGCGGTGGTAGGCACCACGTCGGTCATTCACACCTGAAAGAAGGAGTTAAGATGAAGAGTTCAGCTCAGCAGTGCAAAACAAGCTGAACAACGTGCATCTCAGTTTGAAACCATCACTTATACTGATCAGTCCATTATGTGTTACAAGACTGATGGACTGGGACACTGAGGTCAGTATGTGTAAAAATCATGCCCACTAACTCACTTCCAAAAGCTTTTAGCTACTTATTTAGTATAATCTCGCTACCAGTTAAGTAGTCACTCTGAGGAGAAATGTGATTAGTGTAAACATGCTACTTTCAGTTTACTGTCAACTCAAATGTTCTCATTTGTAAAGAAAAACTGAACAAAGTATACGATGTTAAAGTAAATAGAAAACATTATTGCCATAATAAATAAGCAAATGAAAAAAAAAAAAAAAAACTTTTGGAAAAAATACCAAGCAGTCGACACTATGATACTGACACATACAGAGGCGTCAATTACAGTAACCTCATTGTGATCGATTTAAACTTGAGCAAGAGAAAACTCCGTTCAAAACACTGTTAAGTAATTTCATTCACCCACAAAAAGCCTAAACTGAACGACAACTTCATCTCACAAGCTAGCAGCTAGTTAGCACTCTGCCTGTCAAAACACATAATGTTACATGGATTTTACTGAGCCAGCTAAAAAATCATTAGAAGATTTTAAAACATCTCTAACAGCATAATGTGGGAATGTAGTGCATTCAAATAATCAATCTGTCAGTGGCGTTTCCTTTATTTGTTTACATGCTAGCAGCTACGTGCAGAAAACATTAGCTGGGATGCGAAATAACTCCTAACCTGCCTAGTTTCACCGCTTGGATAAGCAGAAGGATATGCAGTCGTTTCTTTTTATTGCCGTGAAGAAGGTTCACTGCTGCGGTAGCATGGCGATAGTGTGTAAATTTGTGTCCGGGGTGGAGAAGACACATTCAGTCAGAGAAACGGATTGCGCTCTGTAATGCATTAGCGTAGCCGTTAGCACTTCGATAAACTCTGGGCAGACACTTCCGGTGTTACACCAAATTCTGTGACCGTAGTAGGCGCTGTTTAGCTTTAACTCGATCACACCGTAGCCATACTCCAAATTCACTCTGGTCATGTTTAAACTACTGTATTTTATGTCCTAGAAAGCATGTTGGTCTGATGTGAACAGTAACGGACGTACAGCAGGGTCACCAAATTTGACAAAGCAGCGTAACAGGTTACCAAAATCCGTTAACCCCCTCCATTTGACACAGAATGACTATAATGATCTCCAAATTCACTCTGGTCATGCCTAACCTCCTGTGTTTTATATCCTATAAAGCACTTTGGTCTGATGTACAGCGGGGTCACCAAATGGTCCCCTTCGGCAGCATTACAGGTTTTCACAACCTGAACACTGTGAGCATTGTGTTCTTTTACTGTAGTAGGTGCTGTTTTCACTGCAGATGAGTTCAGTACTCGAACAGCAGTTCAGAGTATAAGCTAATGAAGGCTTTACATTTTATTTATTTATTTTTGGTTATTTACTACCACTTTTTACAACTATATTTCCTTAAATTGTAATGATTTGTTTTATTTTCTGTTTATTTTAATTTTTCCAGTTTTCTCATGTTTTAGCCTTGTTTGTTACTTGGAATGTTTTATGTAGCCTATATATTCTTCAGTGTTTTCCTAAAGATGTACTTTTTCATATCTGTTTCTTTAATAAGAAAAAAAAATAGAGTGAAGGATTTGGAGTCAGAAAATTAAACGCAATGCAGTTGTTTGCAGAGTAGCCTATTGTGTGTTTCATATGCAACATAACCCCATTGTTACATGGTTGAAAATGCCTGACACACCAATCAAACCATATGAGATGACTTATCTGTCCTTCCATAAGTAACCAAATATATATATTTTTTATCACACGTGTAAAATAAATGTACCATTTACTACCATTGTATAGTATAATATACATGTAATGATATAAATGAAACCAATGCTTTCAGTGAAATGTTGTAATATTTAAATATTGAAATTATATAAATTATTAATAAATGAAATTATTTGAAATACATCATTCCACTGTAAGGAAAATCATCTACAAGTGGCCAGTTTGTCCAGGACTGGCTGTCCCAGCAAATTCAGCCCAAGAGCAGAAAGTCTGATGCAAAATGTCTTCTCCAAAAAAAAAAAAAAAAAAAAATTACTCACAGTATCTGCTAGTAAGTCTTGCAACTGTTGGTGACAAAGTGCATGTATCTACACTCATAAAGAGATTACACACAAATTCAACCTGCATAGAATGTGTGCCAGGAAAAATGCCTTTGTTGCCTAAAAAGAACATTAATGCAAGACTACAGTTTGCCATTGAGTATATAGGCAAACACCTGACCTTTTGGAGTAATGTACTCTGGATAGATGAATCAAAGAAAGAGTTGTTTGGCCACAGATGATGAAAGACAGCTTTTCACAAGAAGACCTCATACCTTTTCAGACTTCATACCAACTATAAAACACGGTGGTGGAGATGTTATGGTTTGGGGTTGCTTTGCAAGCCTTTGGGACTGGACAGCTCACGTTTATTGATTCAACTATGAATTTAGCATCATATGAAAAATATTGCATGTAAGAGTGGTCCAAAATTCCAGCAGGCCAATGTCAGAGACTGGTGGTAAATTATGCAAAATGTGAACAAGATGTTATTTCCACTAATTTCTTTCAGCTACTGAGGCCAAGGATGTGAGTTTCTTCTTTGGAAAAAGTTACCACATCTACTGATATCTGTGTTGAATAGATTAAAAAAGTTAATGTATATAATCCTTATGGTTTCATTCAACTATATTAACTGTAATAATGAGCACTGTTTTAAAGAGGATCCATTTTTCTCTTGTTCAAATATAAAGGCCAACAATTTCAAAGGGAATTATTTTTTTCACATAACTGTATTATATGATTAAAAACACTTTAACAATTAAATGTACAGACTCATTTAGCAGTATCATGGCGATCTGTCTTCTGTATTGTTTCACTGCTGAGGTCTTATTGGAAAATTCAGAGGCTCCCCTGTATAAATATAATATAAATAATATATATATATATATTTTATATATAATATAAAATATAAATCATCACCGTTGATGTGAGAGAAAGGTTTTGAATTCAAAACATTGGGTCTCATTCAGTAAGCATATGTATGCACAAATTTGTGCGTGAAATCTGCATACGAATGTTTTCACAAAGAAATCATGATTTGGAACAAAAAGAAACTGTGGCAATATCTCCAAGACACCTGAAGAAACCTACCTGCAAAGCTACAGTACTGTGAAAAGTTTTAGACACTTGTGTAAAAATGCTGTAAAGTAAGGAAGTTTTCAAAAATAATGTCATAAATAGATTTTATTTATCACTTAACTGCTATTAAGTAAATCAAATCAACATTTGGTGTGACTGCTATTTGCATTTAAAACAACCCATAGACGTAAATTTCATCTAACAGTTGGGGGACAATCATTTTTGAAGGGGACACAAAGACGTTTTGCCTTAATTAAGGCCAAATTGACTTGGGGACTTTTTGTACTTGGAGATTTGGTGCACTGAAAAATGATCTTACGTCTGTTTTTCTTTTCTCTGTCATTTTATCTGGCCAACAACATAAAGCAATAGTTGTTTAAATATGAGTTAGCTTCACAGGTTCACCTTTAATAATGCTTATTAAATCTTGCATCCTCCACATAGTGTTTTAGGTTTTGCCTGGGAGAGAGGACATCTTACGTAGATATTCAACTGCAGCAGTACCTACTGATCTGCCACTTAACATCATATTGAGCAAAACCCAACACAACCCCGAGAGTAAAATCCCCAAGCACGCCCCAGAGCTCAGCCAGGAGCCTGCTCACACCCTAGAGCTCAGACAGGAGCCTGCTCACGCCCCAGATGTGTGTTGGTGTTTGCAGCACAGGCGGATCCAGTGAGCACTGAGCCAGATATACCATCAGCTGTTGGGGGAGGGGGCTATACCCTAATGGCCGAGGTGGCTGTTCCTAACTCCAGTGTTTCCTGCTCCTTTGTCACAGCCGCAGTGGCCGTTCTTCACTACAGCATGCATCTCTTACTCCTTCATCCCAATGTATCCAGCTCCCTTGTCACACACATGGACAGGGCCACATTAAGACTGTAAGGGGCCCCTGGGCTTTACCTCTTGAGGGGCCCTTCATCCACCAGAACCACAGCCTACATTTTTACAAGTTGTCAGCATTTTATTTTGCAGTAATAAATGCCATTAACAAAACATCCAAACCTAGGTCTGTCATATAAAATACACAAAATATCATGAATTACACATATGCACATAGTCTGACATATTTTACACAGATATCTACATATAAAAATAAATTGTACGCGTTAACATTGGTTAAATACATTATGAACTAACATTAAATAAAGAACGGACTAGGAAGGTAAGTTAGTGAAGGTAAAAATACACCTTTACAAAACGTTCTGTGCACTTTGAGTTATGCCTTCACAAATAAGTCTAACTGCTTGTGGATCTTTGTAAAAGGCTGATAAGTTCATTTACATTTTCACTAATCTTACTCTACACATGCAATTTTTTAAATCACTAAATGACCTTAATAATAGTTAAATATTTTTTTAACATTAACCAAGAAATAAATGTAAAATATTGTTAATCATGGCAGTTATTCAATAACTAGGCTAATATTAACAAGTGAACCTTTGTAATGTACTACAGTACTTTTTTAAGTGTTCATCATCAAAGCTGTATTTTTGCATTTTTAATTCAAATTAAGGCCAGAGGCTTGACAATAAGGACTGCCTGAAAGATGCAGTTGACGAACTTGTCACTACTGCTGCATGATGCATCCTCATGAAAGTTTATTATTTGCACCAGTTTAAATGTTTAACAGAGTTTGAATCATTTAACCGAAAAAACAGCGAAATATTTAAATTCAGTGCTTGTGCACTGTTTACAGATGACAATGAACACAGAACTGAGTGAAATTTCACATCTTCTTCCGCCTGAACATACAAATACACTTTGCCAATTTGAATATTCAAGTGATTTTAAAGCATTCAAGCACAAGATGCAATAAAGAACTCCATTCAGTTTGATCTGTGTGAGAACTGAGAAAATCACTCACTGCTCTTGACTGAATAACTTTTCTGCCTTTAGCAAGGATGACTCTATATTTACGTGATACAGTGAAGAATATGCAATGTTATTTTACATTTGATCATTCAGTCCATGCCTCAGATTTGATTGTGAGCCTGGCGAAATTTTCGGGTATATATAGCATTTTTTGCAAAACCTACTTTTCCAAACTAGTCCTAGGTTTGAACTTTCGACTCACCGTCACAAAGAGACACCAAAACGTTCAATGGGGGCAGGGCCACTTTCAGTAAAACGCCTATAACTCCTGAACGGAATGAGATATCTTCGCCAAACTTGGAACATTTATGTAAGAGCTCAAGCTGAGGTCACAGGAAAGAATCATGGAGATTGGCCAAATGGTGGCGCTATAAGAGGGACATACCATAAAAATAACTTAAAAATAAATAAATAAATAAACATAAAATGGCTGTAGGCAACCGTTTGTCCTATCCACATGAAAATCACTGTGCACGGTCTTGGTCCAAAGTGCAACAAGTGTCTATGGGGACATTTGTGTATCTCAAAAAAAAAACATGGCCGCCATTGGCCGATGAAGTTTGAGCACCTATTAGACAAGGTTAACGGAGGGCGATTGGGACGAAACTCCGTGGGCCTGTTTGAGTCATGGCCCCAAAGGTCTGTGAGAAATTTGAAATAAATCGGCCACTGGGGGGCAGTATTGAAGTTTTTGAGGGTGTCAACGATTGTACATTGCGTGGTTTCTGCACATACTCGTTCTGAACAACTTTGCCAAGTTTGAACAACTTCTAGAAACACTGCTGTCAATCAAACCATTTTTTTAATTGATTGAGATGATGCGAAAAACCTACTTTTGCGAACTAGTCCTAGGTTTTCTGCTCAATCTGGAAAAAAACACCGCAGTGCAATTCTCTGGACTCTCTAGGTCAATAATTAACAAAAACATGTTGAAATTTACCCTTTGGGAAGCTATAACGGGGTTCTTTAGAAAAGGAGCCTTTCCAAATATACCCAAAAGCCTCTGAAGCCAAAACGAAAACTCAAAACCTCACAAAACCTGCTGAGCACATGTAACAGATGATTCTAAACAAGCATGCAAAGTTTCAGGGAGATTGGACCACAGCTGGCGATATAACATTCATAAACATTATAAAAACATTATATTTCTATGGTAAATCACCTGGATTTGCCAAAAGTGTTTTTTTTTTAATAATTGATTTAGGTCACTGTCACACTTCTCAGGGAGCAAGGAGCGAGGAGGCTTAAGAATACTGGGGAATCAAACGAGGAGAACTGAAACAGGTGAGGAGTAATCAAACACAGATGGAGACTAATGAAATAATGATAACACAGAACGAGGACAGGAACAGGAAGACCAAATATGGACATAAGAGGGAGGGAAACACAGGACAAGGGAAACACAGGTCTGACATTACTCCCCCCTCCCGAACGGCACATCCCACGCCGTACTCCATCCAACGGGGAGGGGGGTGGGAGCTCTGGAGGCCTCAAGGGGCAGAGACACGGGGAAGGCCTCCAGGGCAGATCAGGGAGCTCGGGCGGCCATGGCGGATCCGAGGACTCGGGAAGCCATGGCGGGTCAGGGAGCTTGGGCGGCCATGGCGGATCAGGGGACTCGCGGACTCTTGGAGGCGCTCTGGAAGCGCGGAGCTGGACGGGACCAGCGGAGACGTAGGAGACGAAGGAGACGAAGGAGGGCCCTGTCGAGGAGCTGGCACTGGAGGGCACTCAGGAGGCACAGGGACGGCACAGCGCTTTTGTGGAGCAGGCACTGGCCTCGGGCTTGAGGGAGCTGCGGACGGCGGGTTGGCTTTCCCCGCGGACGGCGGACTTGGGAGAGCCGCGGACGGTGGCGTGAATTTCCCCGCGGACGGCGGGCTCGGGAGAGCCGCGAACGGCAGTGTAGAATTCCCCGCAGACGGCGGGCTTGGGAGAACCGCGGACGGCAGCAGGCTTGCGTTGGCCACGGGCGGCTGACTTGCATTGGCCGCAGATGGCGGCGGGCTTGAATTCCCCACGAATGGTGGGCTTGACTTCGGAGCCGCAGACGGCGGGGGACATGACTTCAGAGCCGCGGACGGGATTCCGGCTCAGGATCGGAGACTCTCCATACACCGGATGACCGCCTCCTTCCAATTAAGGTTGGAGGTGTCTGGGAGCTCCATTGGCTGGTGGTAAGAGATCCCGAGCTGGAACAGTGTCATGAGGACCTCACTGTCGAGGGCGTTGGTGTGGGGGTGAGCGGCACGAATGCCCTCGCGAAGGTGAGCGGGTCGATGAACATGGCTCGTTCATTCACGTTAAAGGTCCGGTATTCTATCACACTTCTCAGGGAGCGAGGAGAACATTCAATAATCCTTTATTGAAGCGACCATGGAACACAGGGCTTAGACAAACAATACCGGACCTCAGACACGTGGAAACCAAGGCTTAAGAATACTGGGGAATCAAACGAGGAGAACTGAAACAGGTGAGGAGTAAATCAAACACAGATGGAGACTAATGAACTAATGATAACACAGAACGAGGACAGGAACAGGAAGACCAAATATGGACATAAGAGGGAGGGAAACACAGGACAAGGGAAACACAGGTCTGACAGTCACAGGCTTGCTAAATAATATGTAATGTATTTTTTCTTATGTGCTTAAATGCCTAAAGTGCTTGAACCCTGGTAATCGCTGCTTGCAGCTATATTCTGGTTTTTTTTTTATTTGTGCAATCGCTTATAATTTTAATTTTTCTCTTTCGTATTTAGCATTTGACTGACCCTTCTCACGCAGGACATGCAATGCCCATATGTGCATTCAAAGCAAATTGATAAAACATCAATTTAAAGGAACAGTCAACTCATTATAAAATGTGGTTAAAATATTTTCTGGCATCACCGGAGGCCCTGCTCAGACCGGGGTCCTGGGCTTAAGACCAGGTAAGCCCATGCATTAATGCAGCCCAGCCTATGGAGGCTTTATCTATATATACTGGTAGCCAGCTACCACAAGCACCACCCTGGCCTCTGGTGCTGCTGGAACCTCCCTGGCTTTCTGTACTATTGGCACCTCCCTAGTCTCCAGTGCCGCCGGTACTGGCCTGGAGGACTCCCATCCTGCCAACACCGCCCTGGTCACCTCCACTCTACCTGTCACTCTCTCAACTCCATGGCGCCCACCTTCCCTCTCCAGGAAGGACTTTCCTGGTTGCACCTTCCGGGAGGGGGGAGTACTGTCACAGATCGGCCAGGTTCTGTGTTTTCCCTCACTCTTTCCCTCACTCACAAACAGCCTGCATGGTGACCTAATTTCCTGGTCACTGACACCTGCTGTTCATCCTGTTCGCTTATCAGCGCCTCTATTTAAACACACCTCATCTCTCCTCTGTCTGGTCTCGTTCATTCGAAGTGGACTGCTACCTTGTACTCCAGCAATTATCTCCAGCTTTTGTCTCCAGCGATCACCTCGAGTTTGTTTCCCTTCCTCGTGTGACCTGTATTGTTTGAAAACATTACCTGGATACTTACCTGCTCGACGAGATGTGTGCTCATTCCCCTTCAGCTTCTCCATCCATGATCTCCTGCATTTGCAATCAAGGAAATCTGATTAACATTCTCATCTCCATTCTCTGCAATATTGAAATGATTCTTACCTGCCATTACCAGCCATTTGTTCATATCTGGCAATGATTTGTTTGCCTCACCACACGGATATGTTTTCGACGTTGTTTATGCTTTGATTTTAAAGGGTTCATATGACGTTGCTAAAAAGAACATTATTTTGTGTATTTGGTATAATCAATGTGTTGATGTGGTTTAAAGTTCAAAAAACACATTATTTTCCACATACTGTACATTATTGTTGCTCCTCTAAGCCCCGTCTTTCTGAAACGCGTCGATTTTTACAAAGCTCATCGTTCTGAGAAGCGAGGCGTGCTCTGATTGGCCAGCTATCCGGTGCGTTGTGATTGGCCGAATACCTCAAGCGTGAGATGGAAATGTTACGCCCCTCACCATATTGTGATGGCATTTCATGGCGCGACCACACAAAAACAATAAAACCCATTACAAACAAGGCATTTGTTGCATCCAGTGGGGACATAATTACTGATTATAATGACTTATATGGTCTTTTTACGCATCGCGCCGCGTAAACATTACCATGTGTGCATTTGTGATAGGAGAAACGACAAACAACAAGCACTACTCTACACTGCTCAAAACTCGCGTTCGTCAGTGGCAGAAATGTACTTACAGGCTGTGAGTCAGAAGCGCCAGACTGTCCTTGCAAAGTGAGATAGGTATAAACGGAGGTCGGAGCCAGCTCCAAATGGGTTGGGCTTTATTAATATGCCCTACACCAAACCCAACCCTAAACTTACCCTCCCACTTGGAGCTGCCCAACCTACTTGTGGCATAAGTCCCTCCCACTTGGTGGTAAGTTCCTCCCACTTGGAGGTCTCCGGGCTGCAGCGATATATACTTGTGCAAAGTTGGAATTGCCCCACTTTATAGAAACAGCCTTTGTGCGAGCCAATATTGTAGCTTCCAAGTTCAGGAAATAGCCCTCCGTAAAATGTGCTGCACACACTCGAATATTTGCGTTGTACTGCTCTGGAACAGTGTTGTAAATACAACTTAACCACTGATTTCTAGTTGTGTCCTCCTTTGGAACCCCAAACAAAGTAGTTTCGTTTTCACAGTAAGAACGTCTAGGACATGGCGCGGGCGGCAGCAACAATACTACAGCGAGAATAATAGTTCCGCCTTCTTTCATTGCGTAAACGTTTGGGCGGTGTTATGAAAATCTCCCCACATCGTGACGTAGACATGTGGGGGCGTGTTTGAACGAGCCGTTTTAGGGGGGCGTGGCAGAAGCTTAACTTTTATAAAGACTGTCAACTTCAGGGATCTTATCTATGCACAAACAGCTTGTAACACTCCAAAGAGAAAGGAAAATTTGAAATCGCATCATATGACCCCTTTAACGAAAACAGCGTATCCGCGTGACGCAGCTGACACAAAACAGCGTACGCTGTTTGCGTGCTGTGGATACCCTCCAAAATGGCGCTAGGATGACGCGGAGGAGACGAATTGTTGAATAAAGTTGTTATTTTTGTTTTCTTTGCATACAAAAAGTATTTTCGTAGCTTCGTAAAATTATGGTTGAACCCCTGATGTCACATGGGATTATTTTACCGATCTCCTTGCTACGTTTCTGGACGTTGATCGTGTTAATGCCATTGCTGTCTATGGGAGGGTCAGAGAGCTGTCAGAATGCATCAAAAATATCTTAATTTGTGTTCCGAAGACGAACGAAGCTTTTACGGGTTTGGAACAACATGGGGGGAAGGTGATTAATGACAAAGTTTTCATTTTAGGGTGGAGTAACCCTTAAACAGTAACAACAGCGCCTACTATGGTCACAGAATACGATGGTCACAGAATTTGTTGTAACACCGGTTCTGTTCGGTTCCGGAATCAGCCGAATGATGCCGAAGTACCCTTGACGTGCCTTCGAGACAAGATTTACAATTTGAACATTTTAATACGACGTTATACTTTGTAAATACTGGTCAACATATCTATCGGGGTTGAAAAATATGTACATGCAACATATTAACTTTTTGTTTGATTTAAATGTCTAAAAAAGTAAGAAAAATAGGATACATATATTTTTTTCATCCAATCCGACTAATTAATGTTCGATACACAGAATGACATAACATGAGATACACAAATAGCATACACTATATACACAATTCACATAATATATAATAGTCTACTAAGTGTATTTGAATGGCACACATATGTAGCACCCTCTGTTGCACTGAAGTTGGATGTTTAAGGGAGTGGGTTCAGTTAACAGGGGTCAATTCAGCCTTCTAAAATTACAGAGTAGATAATAAAGTTTTAATGTCACTGTAATAGTTCAGCAAGTTCAAAACAAAACCTGCTTTACTGAGCTGCAATAGCAAGCTACAAAATAAATATTTTCTTAATATGTCTGTCTAACCACCTGTTTAAAGTTACATTGTCTTATCGCCCATCTGTTTATTTCCCAGGGAGAAAGTGAGCGAGAGGTTAGTGTCTTTACACAGTAGTGCTAAATAAAAACTCTCCAGAATATGTGATACCACTTTTATTCCCTGAGAGAGGGACTTGCTAAGGTAGAGTATACAAAGGCTCCTTAGTTGTGTGAAAAAGCTTACTCCCTGTTCTCACAGCATAAGCGAAAGCTGAACTCAACAGCAGGTAGAGCTATTTTTATTGCATATATTCAAAATGGATGCATATATAGAGTAAGATTTGCTAGATTGATTACATTTAGCAATTATTAAGATTCTATGTGAGTGCAAGTGTATGTCTAGGTTGAAATCTGTCTCAGGTATGATTACTGTTTAATTAATGTCTGAACATATCCTTTATCTCTATATACAGCATGAAGATTATTATTACTATAGGTCTACTCCTGGTATCTGTCCACCTTGGAAGATCCTTTCTGATTGGAGCCTTCAACATCAAATCCTTTGGGGATTCAAAAGCGTCTAATGCCACCCTGCTTGACATCATTACCAAAGTGAGTGACACCCAAACTTATAAAATACTTACAAGCTCTCATTTGGTAACTGGATTGTGTTTGTTAGGTAGTACACCGCTATGACATTGTGCTCATCCAAGAAGTGAGAGACAGTGATCTCTCTGCAACAAATATACTGATGCAGAGTGTGAATGGGTAACTTGTCTTAATTGTCTATAAGTTACTAAGTATTTATTAGTAAAAATAAATTAATAAATATTATTTTCATTATCAGAGGTTCCTCTCCATATGAATATCAGTACATTGTAAGTGAGCCCTTGGGTAGGAGCACTTATAAAGAGAGATATCTCTTTATTTACAGGTAACATTCAGTTCATACATCATATAAGATTGTATATATACAGTTCATATTAAATGAATAATTACACTTTTATTCTCATCAGACGTCAGACAGTGTCCGTTGCACAAAGCTTCCAGTATGATGATGGATGTGAATCCTGTGGAACTGATACTTTCAATAGAGAACCCTTTGTTGTGATGTTCTCCTCTAATACAGGTGGAGGTCCAAGTTCACTGTGTGAATGTTAGCAATAATACAGTCAGAACACACTGTTCAGCAAAAGCTTTTCATCCAAATCAATTTTCAGTACACTAAATTCAGAGACATCTCCCCTGAAATTAAAAGCCATGCTAAAGGCTACAATGGCAATGAAAGGGATGTGATTTTCAGTTCCTGGGCGACCATAATTAGAGTTGAATATACCCTACCATTCAAAAGTTTGGGGTCAGTAAGACTTTTTTTCTGAAATACATTTTTTTTTGGCAAGGATGCATTATTAATATATATAAATTAGTCAAAAGTCAAAAAACACTTTGAAATTATTCAAAAGATTTTATTTAAAATAAATGCTATTCCTTTCGACTTTCTACTCATGAAAGAAATCTTGAAAATTGTACCACAGTTTCCACAAAAATATTGAACATAACAGCTGATTTAAAAAAAAAACGGAGCACTAAATCAGCATATTAGAATGATTTCTGAAGGATCATGTGACACTGAAGACTGGAATAATGACTGCTGAAAATTCAGCTTCGCCATCACAGGAATAAATACTACTATTACTATTTTTACTGTATTTTTGATAAATGCAGCCTTGGTGAGCATGAGACTTTTTTCAAAAACATTAAAAAAAAATTACATACCCCAAACCTGAACAGCATAGTGTACATTGTATTTCTAATGCAATTATTTGTATTTGGAAAATATTATTATTGATCAATGATTTAGCATGGATTGAATTTCAGTTATTAAAAGTAATTTACAGCTCACAGTGACACTAAACAACATTCACTTCTTATTGAGCAGATTCTTATTTTTTTGTAAAATACTGAACACTAACAAGTATCTTTTCTATAGCTGTCCAGGAGTTTGCCCTCATTCCTCAGCATACATCCCCAGAAGTCGCTGTACAGGAAATTGATGCTTTGCATGATGTCGTTTTGGATACTAGACAACGTCTGAACACAAATGTAACTATACTGATGCACAGAGTACTGTATTAACTAGTCCTGTCAACAAACATGACATACATTTAAATTTAATTTACACTGTTTTCAGCATCACCTAACGATGCTAATATACAATATAATTTGGAGGATTTGTGTCATTTTAAATTTCATTTCAGAACATCATGCTTTTGGGAGACTTCAATGCGGGCTGTAGCTACGTTTCGAATTCAAACTGGTCCAAAATACGCCTGCGCACTGACCCAAGTTACACCTGGCTCATCCCCGATAGTGCAGACACAACCGTCACGCACACAAACTGCCCTTATGACAGGTAGGAAGACATCACAAGCTATTTACCTGGATAAGATAAATCTGTGTTAGGAAATGACTCATAATATGCTTAATAAAAGGATTGTGGCCACCTCTGACATGATGAAAGGAGTGTCTGCTGGATCAGCACAGGTCTTTGACTTTATGGAAGCCTATGGACTGAGCCACAGCTGGGTAAAGATAGGTTTTGCCTCACTGGGATTCAGTATTCTAAACATTAGACCTAAGAAGCTCTCTGGAGAGTTGAGTTATTGCTGAGTGTATTCTTCTGTCTGAAGCGTTCATGTGTCTCTCTCACAGGCCCTGGCAGTGAGTGATCACTTTCCAGTTGAGGTCAAGCTTCTGTGAAAAACATCAAGGTTGTTCCTTCTCCGCAGATATACATTGCAATGGTAATACATGATGTATAGGGCTGTCTTAGATTTTGCAAGAATAAAAAAATAAATAAAAAAATTTCTTCAACAAATAATTGTAAAATATCATTCTATAGCTATAAGAAATACATAATTGAATGTGAAATTAAATTTTTATGTTATGATTCTTGCAGTTTTCATTACCCCATTAAGAACTCACACTGAAAAAAAAGTGTGGAAGGTGTAGAAACTATTTTTACTGAGAACGTACACTTCATAATTACAAAGAAATGGCACAATGAATTAAACGAATTAAACAAAGGAGAGGACGGTGTAATATACAGCGACACTGATGCGCTCAATAAAGGCAACGTCAACAACAGGCACGTGTTTCAGTCCTCAAGACTTTCTCTTCTTCAGCATCTCCATGTACACCCCAAGAGATTTCTGGATGGAGTCTTTGGTGATGAAACTGGCAAAGTTTGTGGCATCGGCCTCTCGGTTTGCAAGAAGTTTTTCTATTAAGGGTTTTCTCATCATGGACTTACTTATCTGACGGGCATGACCTGTAGGCAAAAAACACTGTACGTGAACAAAATGTACTATAAAAGGCAAAAATATCATATTTTGGAGCAAGCTAATACCATTTACCTGGGATGGCCAACCATTTCGTCATGGTCTCAGCAGCTGTGCCAAGAACCTTATCCTCAGGAACAAGCTCATCCACCAAACCGACCTTCAGGGCTTCAGGGGCACTGTACAGTAAACCCAGCTGAAGACCCTTCTCGGTTTCTCTATGGCCCACAGCGTTTTCCATGGTGTCCTTAAACCTGATTTACAAAATCACGGTTTAATACCATCCTGTGTTCCAGTAGGTATGCTTAAACACACTCATTTTTGTCAATCTGAATAAATCCCATCCAAATTCTGAAAGTTTTGTTTACATGAATCCTAAATTTGACAACCCGATTCACATTTTCATTTGCAAGGGAGTATTATAAAAGGAGTCTGGTAGAACTGATCAGATTATTTCAGGTGTGCACCACAATTTCATTCAGATCAAGTTCAGTCAGATCAACTGAGGTGTTTACATGAAGACTTTTCAATCCGATTACTAATACAGACCTGCCAACTTTAGAAAAATTTTATGAGTACCAAAGGGGGGTATTTTAGTGTAAACAGTAGGGATGCAACAATACAGTAAGCCCACGGTTCAATACATACCTCAGTTTTTTAACCATGGTTTTATGTTTGGTTCTGATGGTTTGGCACATCAGAGCATTTCTGCAGTTTGCAATTTAAAATGCTATTAAAAAATAAATAAATACAAAATACAGTACATTTAAATTAAATCTCCAGTACAGGAGTACAACTCCAGTACACAACAATACAGATTATAATATGTCTACTTCAAATTTCTTTTGAGAGAAGTATTACTTTTATGGATTGGCCATTATTTAGTGCTATAAACACATGTAATGTCTGTTTCATTCATACTGGAAGCCAGAGGGAGCCCTCTCGCAGAAAATCCACATCTATAGTCACAGAAAAAACAGAACTTAGGAAATCCTTCATATGAATAAAAGCATCCAACTATGGCTGTAGCTGAATTAAAGAAGATAGAAATGCTTTGCCTTTGAATGATGAAATGTTAAGACAATAAACACTCGACTGCGACAATGTATAGTTTATCTGTGTTCTTCAAACCACCTCGGGTATTTTCATAATAAAGTATTATAAACCATTGCTAATCGACATAGCCTTTATTACAGTAGAGAATATATATTTCTGCCTTATTCTGTGATAAGAAGCCACATAAGATCATAAAAGGAAGTTATTTTTAACATTCGACTGATGTTAGTATGTTATAACGTTCTCTTTTGTTGGACAACAGGTTTAGAAATGCTGCTCAATACAAGTCATTACAAGGGAAGATATTTGCCGTGTTGCTTTTTCAAATGCTCCTTATAAGCGGAAGGAGTTTCTTCATCTCAACACGTAGACTCATGGACACACAAACAGAGCCAGTTTGGAGAGAAATAAAACGGATGGAAATTATTTAAACGCAAAACCGAAAAAATGCTCTGATTGGTTGAATTCTTTTTCTTCTTCTGTTGTTTGATTTGAGTACTGCGTGTGGACAGAGGCATCACTAGGTTTTTGTGTAGTTTAGAGTGACAAATCGTACCAGCGTACTTTGAGGTCAAAATGTGTGCCTGCTACGCAAAATGCATACATGTTGGCAGGTCTGCTAATGGATTATTTGAGTAAATGTAACTAGTGGTTCCCAAGTACATGAATTGTGAAAAATCAAGATTTAAAAACACATCAACAACACATCAACTCACCAAAAATGTGCAACCATACCAAGCTTTGTTTCATTGAAACCAATGTAATAGCGAGGGTTATCGGCCATGATCCTGTAGTCACAACACAAAGCCAACAAACAACCACCTGCAGGACTGGAGCCCTAAAACACGAAAATTACATCATTCATTGATTCATCTCCCAATTTGACCTTAAAGGAATATTTTACTCAAATATCCAGTTATCATAAAACAGTAGAAAGAGTTATAGTGACACTCACATTGATAGCGGCGATTGTGACCTTGGTGGACCCGTAAAGCTTAAGCCACACTTCCTGTAAGGCCTTCCAGAACTCTGCGCAGTG
>JAFVLL020000166.1:0-21673 GCA_021397915.2 Tor tambroides
CCAAACAGACCTTGCGAAGTATTGCCAGTTTCTCTGCCTTACCGAGCGTTTCCATTGACTTGTTTTGTTTGCCACGTGTATGATTTATTGCCTGTTTCTCTGGATTTTTGCCTTTTGGATTACCCTCTTGTTTGTTTGCCGGTTGGACTGTATATTGTGATTTTGACTTCTTTGCCTGTGACCACGACGCTGATTTTTGTCTCACGATTTGGATTGTTGAATGGTTCCTCATTAAACTTCTGCAAATGGATTCTAACACAGCCTCAGCCTCACCCTCATTACAAGTTTATAGTTTTTTGTACATGCAAATGATATTATTTCTGTTATGATAACTCTCTGAGAGTTTATCATAGTAGTATACATGTCAACGTAAATATGTTACGTAAATAATATACATGAAATTAACCTGTAGCTGATCTATACAGGTGGAGCTGGGGAAGGTGGAGGGTTCTGAAGCTCGTTGCAACTGCTACAGCAAGCACAAGCTGAATATTTGAATGTTGAGCAGCAAGCCCACTGACTGCCGATACAAAAAGAACCAATCAGCTGCAACATGTGAATAATGACGTGATTATATCAGATTGAGCATGCGCCATCTAGAGTTTCATGACAGAACTTTGTATTATTGTTATTTTATGTTGTTGGTTTATGAGAAATAATAAAATTCACAAAATATAATAAACACTTAAAATAATAATAATAATAATAATAATAATAATAATAATAATGCCTTTTAATCATAAATATATATTAATACAAAAATGCAATAAACAGAAATACATATGGCTTCATTGGAACGTTTTAGAAAATGTAACCTGCCATGTAAGGATGTCAAAAACATTATGCTTACAGTACTTTATGAACTGTTTCATTAAAACAATCTTTTTGAAAGAACCATTTTGCAAGATGAGAGTTTAAATTCTTTTCAGAGTATATACAAAATTAATTCCAGATCTTCCAATGCCAGTGTCTTATTATTTACCAACATGTCCCTTTTTCTGCATAATATCCTTAATAAGGCAAAATGCTTCAAATTATAACATCGTTCTTGTATTACAATGCTGTTGCTTTGGTAGTACTGTAGATGGCTCTCCCTAGCTGTTTACAACATTGTTAAGCATTTTTGAATGTTTTCACATTTTAGAATGTCCAATTACCAACGCAAAAACACAATGCAAGCATCAGTGTTTTTCCATAACCACATATTACTTTAGCAATAGCTGAATCATTCTACCCACATAAGTAATGAATCAAACATTTTATTGTTTTATTCATGCCTTAAAACTATGTTACAACAATTTGGGATCTAGAACTCCCAAACAAAACCATTTCTGAGCCTGCTGACCCCCCGTGACCCTCAACCATCAGAACTCTGCACTTAAATGGGATTCGATGAGTGACAATTTACAGTCAGGGATTTTGTGCATATAAAAATGAGATTATTTAGCATCACAGCAGGGCAGATGAGAATAATTGCAACAGTTCCTCTGGGAAACACATTACTAAACCCATTAAATTAATGACTGTCTCATACAGTAAAGTATCTTCGGTGCATTATTTCATTATAATTTGTGCAGTTTGCTAAGCAAAACTATTATTATTAAACATTAAAATGATATGGGTACTGATATTTTAATGTTCCTTCTTTGTTAGCTCATGTAGTAAAATATGTTAACAGTTAAATGCGGGTATATTCAGTAAGCAGTAACTCTGACCTTGTGGTATTGACCCTTCACCTTGACAAAACACTCTATGTATATGTTTCTATGAGAGACAGAGATAGACAGTTGACACACCCTGAATGAGTTTGACGTGACTCTTTCAGACCAGAAGATGTTTAAATATTCAGCACTCATTTGAAAAGGTTTCTCCTCTGAAACATTAATGCTGTAAGATATGATGATTATTTACGGTTCGGGAGTCGGGACTATCGGGTGACGTGTTGTGAATTGCAGCTACTGTCCACGTCAGATAAATAATTACTTGATTAAGAGATGCTGTACCTATTGTATGATCACTCATTCTTGTTTATCATTTTAATCCTCAAGTTTTAATAGATGCTTATACTTGTTGGTACGTGACTGAGTTTGGGGTAGAAAAATTGTATATCTTGTTAAAAATAGGAAAAAAGTTTCAACAATGGAAAAATTGGTTTATTAAACTCTATCTATCTATCTATCTATCTATCTATCTATCTATCTATCTATCCTACCAGTCAAAAGACAGTAAGATTTTTAATGTTTTTTTAAATAATTCTCTTCTGCTCACCAAGCCTGTATCTTAATATATATTCAGATATTATTGAAATTATCTACAAAACATGTTTGTTTCATAAGGCAAATGTTCAATATTATTTTCTATTTAAACAATATTTTAGTATTTAATTTTATTATACTTTTTTAAAGCTTTAATTTGATGCTTCATGGACACAGAACCAGTGTTATTTTAGTATTACCGCATTTGTACACTATTTTACAATGTACACTTTTATTTTAATTTATGTCTTTTTATTACTTTTATTATGTCTCTATTTAGTTTTAATTTATTTTTATTTCAACTGTAGTTTTGGAAATTTTAGTATTTAAACTATATTATTATTATAGTTAGTATGTTATTATCATTTAGTACAACCCGAATTCCAGAAATGTTGGGACGTTTATTTAAATTCGAATAAAATGAAAACTAAAAGAATTTCAAAATCACATGAGCCAATATTTTATTCACAATAGAACATAGAGAACATAACAAATGTTTAAACTGAGAAATTTTACAATTTTATGCACAAAATGAGCTCATTTCAAATTTGATGCCTGCTACAGGTCTCAAAATAGTTGGGACGGGGGCATGTTTACCATGGTGTAGCACAGGGCTGGGCAACTTCAGTCCTGGAGGGCCGGTGTCCTGCAGAGTTTAGCACCAACCCTAATCAAACACACCTGAAGAAGCTAATCAATGTCTTCAAGATCACTAGGAAGTTACAGGCAGCTGTGTTTGATTAGGGTTGGAGCTGAACTCTGCAGGACACCGGCCCTCCAGGACCGAAGTTGCCCAGCCCTGGTGTAGCATCTCTTCTTCTTTTCAAAACAGTTTGAAGACTTCTGGGCATCGAGGTTATGAGTTTCTGGAGTTTTGGTGTTGGAATTTGGTCCCATTCTTGCCTGATATAGGTTTCTAGCTGCTGAAGAGTTTGTGGTTGTCTTTGACGTATTTTTCGTTTAATGATGAGCCAAATGTTCTCTATAGGTGAAAGATCTGGACTGCAGGCAGGCCAATTCAGCACCCAGACTCTTCTACTACGAAGCCACGCTGTTGTAATAGCTGCAGTATGTGGTTTTGCATTGTCCTGCTGAAAAACACAAGGCATTCCCTGAAATAGATGTCATCTGGAGGAAAGCATATGTTGCTCTAAAACCTTTATATGCCTTTCAGCATTCATAGTGCCTTCCAAAACATGCAAGCTGCCCAAACCGTATGCACTTATGCACCCCCATACCATCAGAGGTGCTGGCTTTTGAACTGAACCCTGATAACACGCTGGAAAGTCTCCCTCCTCTTTAGCCCGGAAGACACGGCGTCCGTGATTTCCAACAAGAATGTCAAATTTGGACTCGTCTGACCATAGAACACTTTTCCATTTTGAAATAGTCCATTTTAAATGAACCTTGGCCCACAGGACACGACAGCGCTTCTGGACCATGTTCACATATGGCTTCCTTTTTGCATGATGGAAGCTGGTTGGCATCTGCAGATGGCACGGCGGGTTGTGTTTACCAACAGTGATTTCTGGAAGTATTCCTGGGCCCATTTAGTAATGTCAATGACAGAATCATGCCGATGAGTGATGCAGTGTCGTCTGAGGGCCCGAAGACCACGGGCATCCAACCAAGGTCTTCAGCCTTGTCCCTTATGCACAGAGATTTATCCAGTTTCTCTGAATCTTTTGATGACGTTATGCACTGTAGATGATGAGATTTGCAAAGCCTTTACAATTTGACGTTGAGGAATGTTGTTTTTAAAGTATTCCACAATCTTTTTATGCAACTCTTTCACAGATTGGAGAGCCTCTGCCCATCTTTACTTCTGAGAGCCTCTCTAAGACATCCCTTTTATAGCTAATCATGTTACAGACCTGATGTCAGTTAATTTAATTAGTTGCTAGATGTTCTTCCAGCTGAATCTTTTCAAAATTTGTTGCTTTTTCAGCCCTTTGTTGCCCCCGTGCCAACTTTTTTGAGACCTGTAGCAGGCATAAAATTTGAAATGAGCTCATTTAGTGGATAAAAGTGTAAAAATTATCCGTTTAAACATTTGTTATGCTTTCTTATGCTATGTTCTATTGTGAATAAAATATTGGCTCATGCGATCTGAAAGTCTTTTAGTTTTCATTTTATTCGAATTTAAAAAAATGTCCCAACATTTCCGGAATTCAGGTTGTAGCTGCTAAGGCAACATTTCTAATTTTGGGTTAAGTTTTTTAAGTTTTCATCTTTATATTTTATTTCAGCTTCATTTCAAGTTTTTGTTTACAATAACAACACTGCACAGAATCAAAATCTAAAGCTTAAACTAAATTTAAACCTAAAAATTTGCCATCATTTATTTGATTGTTCCATATCTTTATCATTTATTAAACATATATATATATATATATAAACATATATAAGCATCTATTAATAAAGAAGAGAAGAAAAATAAAAAATAGGGTCAGATAATTACCAACCACTGCGTTTTTGATCAGATTAATACGAAAAAGTATTAGTCTATATATATATATATATATATATATATATATATAATACTGCATATTTAGTAAGGTGTCTCATCTACATATTTATGTGTGTGAAATCACAATTTGTTTTAGATACAATTATACTTTATACTTTAAAATTACATTTTTATTTTGATGAATGGAAAGAAAATATTTGACCACCTGTAAATGGCTGTGACGTAATGATGTACTCGCGTCCCGCTCCTCCCTCCCTCTCTCCCTCTCTCTCTCTCTCTCTCTCTCTCTCTCTCTCTCACACCAGATAAATGTGCTCGAGGGTTGAGTGTCTGAGTGAGTGAATGTGTGTGTCGCGCAGATTACAAAGAGGAATCCACAGACCGAGAGCGCGCGGCGGCGCCCCTCAACCCGCAAAACAATGTAGCAAACCGAGCCGCCGTAATCGCACATGAGAGTCCAGTTTGACCGGACCGAAGTGAACTGAACTATGCCCAGCGCGGAGAGAACTCTACCTGAACTCGAGAGGAACATTTTCTTACACTGCGAAATGGTAGTTATGCTTGAGTCTTTTTAATCCATCCATGCAGCATGTTATCTAACCCTGACAATGTGCATGATATGTGTGGATATCGTAGGCTATGATCAAATGTGTTTCTGCTGTTCCTGAGAAGATGTTGTTTTTTCTGTTTAGCACTCTCGTGCTTCCCCGAAATATCTTTAATTTTACTAGAGTAATACTGCAGTAACCAGTATTGTTTCGATGTAAACAATGGTTTTGTTACAATGGTTTTTGTTCACGTATCGCGATTTTACTATCTTTTACATACACGATATGGTACTTCTGTCGTGTTGTTTTATTTGCATAGTTATCATTACTGTGGTTTTAATGTAGTAAGCGTCTTTTATTAATGTGCATTGGATCTACAGCTTATATAGTGCTGTGTATATACACCTACAGTAATATAATATCTTTGTTAAACCCTTAAAAATGGCAACTAATTTACTGCTATTTTCCAAAACATTAGGGCTTGGTTTTGTAAATGTTTTAGTGCTTATATAAATAGTGCTTTAATTCAATTATAGTTTGTATATCTCATAAAAATAACATTTACCTCAAGGTTAGTTGACATCCCATGCTGGTATAGTGCATTACCATTCAAAATTTTGGGTCCGTAAGATTTAAAAAAAGGAAAGAAATTAATACTCAGGATACAATAAATTGATTTTAAAAAAGTGGCAGTAAAGACATTTACATTGCTACGAAAAAAAAAAATTCAGATAAAGGCTTTTCTTTTGAACTTTCTATTCATCAATGAATCCAGAAAAAAGTATCATGGTTTACACAAAAATATTGATAATAATGTCAAATCAGCATATTAGAATGATTTCTAAAGGATCATGGAGTAAAGGCTTCTGAAAATACACCTTTGCCATTACAGGAATAAATGACATTTTAAAATATAGAAAAACAGAAAACAATTATTTTAAAATTATAATAATATTTCACAATACTTTTACTGTATTTTTCATCAAATAAATGCAGCCTTGGAGAGCACAAGAGACTTTTCAATGTTTCTTACCGACCCCAAATTTTTGAACAGTAGTGTTCATGCCTAAGACATTTATTTGCATGATCTATGCATATTGCTCAAGCAAAAAAAAGAAAACAAAGTGGAATTTCTATCATAAACTGGAACCAGTCCTAAAAGCGTTAGATAGGATTCTACAATTTGTTGAAAATTCCTTGTTTATCATCTCTTCAAAATTGGTTTTCAAATTTTAACGTAAGGTTTTTTTTTGTAACTAGGTCTGGTATAAACATCATAAAAATATGCTGACTAGTAGTGAAGTACTTTAGTAATGCTGAAACTGTACTATTGAAACTCTCTCTCCAGTGAGTGTGTTCAGAGGTCATTGGATCAAATGATACTTAACCCCAGTTAGACCGGCTATGCTGGTTTTTGCCATAACGGAATGAGTTAATGTCGATGCTTCAGCATTCATGAAAATCTAAATTCCAAGTATCTGTTGCACACACGCCTAAACCACATTGAAATGCATTGGAAACACTGGGGTGATGGTGGCGTGCTGGGGCATGTGCTCGGGTCTTGTGTTGGGCTGTTGTAAGCAGAACAAGTGCTTCTGTGTCCACCGTACGTGTGTGTGTGTGCGTGTGTAGACCCCGACCCCTGGCACTAAGACAATGTGTGTGCCAAACTGATGCTGTTGCCACTTTGTTAAAAGTACGTGTTGGTTTGTCATGCTAAACCTAAAGAGTGTTTGTGTACTTTTAAGTGAAGAAAATGAGTGCATTAGCAGCACTGCATCAGTCTGTGAGTTTAAATGAGGTTCTTGGAGGAAACACATTTGCATGCTGTTAGCACAGATGCGTGATTTAGAGAATGGAGGGGGGTCTCTGATAGACTTGATTGTTTTGAATGTGTCTGCCAGGGCATTATCAAGCCTGGCGTTAATGGAGAGAAAGAACGTAAACACATTCGATTAGCCTTTCGTAATTGAATTGCTTTACGTGTACGGTTTGATGTATCATAAACGTGTTGCGTTAGTGAAGCTGTCTTTATGGATCTCCCCATTGGATGAAATGATGGAGTATTGATTAAATGACAGATCAAATGGAAACATATGTTGTGTTCATATGACTAATGCTTAAGTGATGCTATAAGCATTGTATTTTGCCACTTTGGGGCTCCTAAAAACACAAACATAAACACATCTACAAATCTGCCATCAACCTGTATTGGTTTTACACGCATTTACTTGCATTTCAAAATGAACATTTGATTCATTGAACATTTGTTTGGTTGATTTCTGCTTGTCAAGCTTTTAATGATCTAACTGGCTGACAGATGTTTTGTGGAAATTGCAAGAATGGCTTGATGGGTAGGCCTTATATCAGTAAGAATGGGTTGAAAATGTCAGTATTTTTGTGGGTGAAAATTTTGCTAGAATATTTTCTAGCAAAATAGCTTTTTTATTGCTGTCTCCAGTAATAAGTGTATAAAACAGAAATATATAAAACTTTTTATTTTTTTACACATTTTATTACTGTAATTAAAATATTAAGTATTAAAATATTTTAAAAATCACATTTATTATTTAGTGTATACATAGAGTTGGAAGTCTATGGAGAAATAAATTTTATTGGAACAAATTTTAAAATATGTATGGTGTCAATTCTTTTCTATATTATTTAAAATGTTAATTATCATTATGGACAAACCCAGCGATTGGGTTGTTTTGACCCAGCGGTTGGGTTAAACATTTAACCCAACTGTTGGCTGAAAACAACCCAATCGCTGGGTTTGTCCATATTTTACCCAGCGATGGGTTGTATTTAACGCAGCATTTTTTTTTTTTTAGAAATTATATCCTTTAAACTATTGTTTGGTCATTTAACGCTGGCAGATATGTACATTTGTACTATATACATTGTGATATGAGGGTAACAGAAAGTGATGTAACCATCCACAAAATATTAAATAATAATGTAACACTTTAGAATAGGGAACAATTCTCACTATTAACTAGGTGCTTATTAGCATGCCTATTATTAACATATTGGCTGTTTATTAGTACTCATAAAGCACATATTCTGCATGACCATATTCTACATCCCTAATCCTACCCAAAACCTAAACTTAACAACTACCTTACTAACTATTACTAAACAGCAAATAGGAGTTTGAGGCAAAAGTCATAGTTAATGGTTTGTTAATAGCAAGAATTGGACCTTAAAATAAAGTGTGCCCAATAATAAATGTAAATACATTTTAAAATAAGAAATGTAATATTTTTGGACCAGTGAAAATGTTGGCAGGCTTGTAGGAATTTGGCCTACTAACCTGAATCTGTAAGCAGAGAAAATCCTTATTGTTGTGTTTTGCTAAAATCTAAAAAAAATTAAATCAATTATTTTTTTTATCTTTGAGAATTTCTCCAAAAGGAGATTTTGTCATAACTTCTGGGGAAAATTTTGTCCCCAAAATATTGCTACTACATGCACGCAAACACTTGAGAATGTAGTTGTTGTTCTGAGGACGTTGTGGTGGTCATGGGTGTTCTGCATTCCTGTTGTTTCCAGGGTAACCCATAGAATCCCCCCTCAACCCCCTCACCAGCATGTGAAGCATGTCTGGATATTGCACTGATGCAATGCTAAAAAAAAAAAACTAGAACGCTCCCATCAGCAGTGCTGTTCACGTCAGATGCTTGCAGTGCTGCTGACACACTCTCTCAGTCTCGCTCAGAGTTATTAGTGTTTCTGTCCCTGTTGTGACACTGTCCGATGTGGCCATAACTTACTGCTGTACTATTGTGTGTGTGTGTCACAAATAAGATTGTGGAACTGGCTGTGCCCCAGAATCCTCTCTGCGAACACAGAGATTTGTGGATGAGGGTGGATCTGGTATTTTATCTTCCTACTATATTGGAAGAGATATACGATGTGTGTACTGGTGGAAAACAAATTAAAGGAATGTTCCGGGTTTAATAAAATTGAAGTCCTGTGGACAGCATCTGACATTGTTGATTAGGATAGAAAGCAATTGTGATGCATCACTGAGTTTGTAAATGCAAACAAAAGGGGGCTTCACAATAATGAACTTACAATGGAAGCATACAGGGCAAAGCATTCCTTTGAAATGCAAAAATATGTATTTTGTGAATTGATTTATGAGTGTAAAATTGCCTATTAATCTTGTACGTGCAATGTCATTTAACTCATATTGTGGCCATGTAAAGACACCAACCACACAAATTTGCACAATATGGTTAGTTCAGGATTAAAATGTCTTGTGGTGCGACACTCCAAATAATTTTATATGTATATATGAATGTATGAAATTTAGCAATTCGTTAAATTTGTTAAAAATACTTGAAAAATAGATTTAAGGTGTGCATTCTCAAATGTGTGAGGGAAATGTTCATGCTTTTTATACTTGGTTACACCATATGACATTTAGTCAACATTTAGAAACCTGGCATTTAGAAACCTTTCTTGACAATGATGGAAGTTTTTATTTATTTATTTAATTGCTCCAAAGTCATGCAAAACCAACCTGAATACATCTCTAAGAACTTGGCAAATATGTTTTAAAAAGGTCATGAACTGAGAAATCAAAATTACCTTGATCTTTTGACATGTAAGGGGTCACTGAACTATAAAAACATCCTGTTTCAGAACTCAAAACTTTCTTGTTAGTCTAAAAACAGCTTGTATTGAAGCCAGTCTGCCAAAATGACAGCTTGTGGAATGTACCACTCTATGATGTAATAGTGTGGCTAAACACCACCTCCGCAGAAGATGATCAGTGCCTGCTTCTACATCGCTGCCTGTTTAGCCCCGCCCACTGATTCGCACATGTAATGTTTACGAGAGAGCGAACACTTGGAAGACAACAAGACACTGTGCAGTGCTAAGTCGAAAAAAAAAAGTCTTTGCATCACCTTGCTTCTGATCCCAACGTTAGTAAAGAGTGGATGAACTTTATTTTTTAATGAAGAGCCAGACCACGTCAGAACTTGGTCCTTTTGTTCACTTAATTTTACTGTGGATTTGTTTACAAACAAGGCACAATTCAACGCAGGATTTTCAGAAAGATTGAAACTAAAAGAAGATGCTGTGCTGACTATATTGGATATGACAGCAACTGTTTTTATTACATGATCACTATTGCATTGTCTGTTAAACAGATCATTTGATGAGTATTTATTCGTTTTTAACCTAAATCACAGCAGTGTCCATCTGTGAAGGATGTAGACTGTTGAACATACACAATTATTAGCCAGTCACAGCAGTGTGCATTTTCTTCCGAGTCTACAATCCGCCACACCTAGTCAAACAGAGTGTTTTGATGAGGTGGGTCAAAAACAGAACAGAAAATAGCCTATTACTTCTGAATTATGTTTTTTTATGTAAAAATCTTGATAACATTATAAGCGGACCTCGGAGAACAGTACAAAATAAAAAAACAGAGGCAGTTCATGACCCCTTTAAACTGGTTTTGGTCACACTTTATTTTAAGGTCCAATTCTCGCTATTAAACCATTAACTATGACTTTTGCCTCAGTTAACTCCTAATTGGCTGCTTATTAATAGTTAATAAGATAGTTGTTAAGTTTAGGTATTGGGTAGTATTACAGATGTAGAATATTTTCATGCAGAATATGTGCTTTACAAGTACTAATAAACAGCCAATATGTTAATAATAGGCATGCTAATAAACAACTAGCTAATAGTGAGAATTGGTGTTACCCTAGTTTTGAATGTTTTTTCCCCTTTTCGTTATTTATTTGTCACCAACCTATAAATGCTATAAATGTAATTGCAAGTGTATTAAGCACAATTTTTGAATGATTTTACAAACTGAGTGGCAAGTTAGAATTATTACAGTTGTGTTGAGTCCAGAACATTTATTTTGATCTCACTTGGTTTAATTATGCCATGTAAGCAAGGTTTATTTTCTTTGTAAATGTGCATGTGTGAAGAGTTTCAGTTATTGAGTGAGTACAGATAAGGTACAGGAAGTTGATCATGACATCATGTCATTGTATCTTTGATGTCTGTGTGTATGTGCTTAAATGTCCATTGTGTGCAATACATTTGCATCTGTGTTTTAGAGAAATCCGAGCATAGTCAAACTGATCTACAGTCAGTTTTGAAGGCAAACATGTCTTTGCCCTCTGGCCCTTGAGTTTCTATGTAGTTAGTCACATGACAAGCAGACAGAGCAAGTTTCTGCAGGACCCACATGCTGGACACACCCGAGTATTATGTGCGTCTTCACGCAGATATGTGTTAGCAGACAACAGTATGATAATGGACAGCTTGTGACCTGTTGTGTTTACACAAAGAGTTTAAGGCACAGTTATTTCTTGTGTCCCAGAGTGCTTTTTTGTATTTACAGTTAATTTAGAGTGTCACATGCCTCTGTTTTTACTTTTGAGACTGCAGTTGTACAGTTGAAGGCTTAAATGATCTCTTTAGTTTATGAGCATTTCTCTGTAGTTTGAAGAAACCTTGTGGGTTTCAGTGTCTGATCCTGATAAGCCTGATAGGAGATGAACTGACCTCATTAACAAGTGTGATAGTTTATTGCACTGCATGTGGGAGGGCTTCATACTACTGTTGAGTATGTCTTTTCTCTATTTTTAACTGTGCAAGAACTGGTACATTTAATGGAGTTTTAAAGGTGTTATATTTTGAAAAATCTAAATTCATTTGATATTTGAAGAAAAACAAACTAGATCTGTCATGCCCATTTAAACTGAAGGGCCACAATTTTGAGTGGTAAGTGACTTCAATGCAGCTTCCAATTTTTATTGTAAAAATAATTTTCTTTTTCTAAAAAGCAAAAATCATGCTTTTACATGCATTTTATATATATATATACACAACCAGAATTCTGGAAATGCGGAAATGTTGGGAAATTTTTAAAATTTGAATAAAATGGAAACTAAAAGACTTTCAAATCACATGAACCAATATTTTATTCACAATAGAACATAGAGAACATAACAAATGTTTAACGGAGAAATGTTACACTTCTATCCACTAAATGTGCTCATTTCAAATTTGATGCCTGCTACAGGTCTCAAAAAAGTTGGCACGGGGGCAACAAAGGGCTGAAAAAGCAACAAATTTTGAAAAGATTCAGCTGGGAGAACATCTAGCAACTAATTAAGTTAACTGACATCAGGTCTGTAACATGATTAGCTATAAAAGGGATGTCTTAGAGAGGCAGAGTCTCTCAGAAGTAAAGATGGGCAGAGGCTCTCCAATCTGTGAAAGTGCATAAAAAGATTGTGGAATACTTTAAAAACAGTGTTCCTCAACATCAAATTGCAAAGGCTTTGCAAATCTCATCATCTACAGTGCATAACATCATCAAAAGATTCAGAGAAACTGGAGAAATCTCTGTGCGTAAGGGACAAGGCTGAAGACCTTGGTTGGATGCCCGTGGCTCCGGCTCAGACAACACTGCATCACTCATCGGCATGATTCTGTCATTGACATTACTAAATGGGCCCAGGAATACTTCCAGAAACCACTGTCGGTAAACACAATCCGCCATGCCATCTGCAGATGCCAACTAAAGCTCTATCATGCAAAAAGGAAGCCATATGTGAACATGGTCCAGAAGCGCTGTCCTGTGGGCCAAGGCTCATTTAAAATGGACTGTTTCAAAGTGGAAAGTGTTCTATGGTCAGACGAGTCCAAATTTGACATTCTTTTTGGAAATCATAGACGCTGTGTCCTCCGGGTTAAAGAGTGAGAGAGACTTAGCGCAGGTTATCAGCATTCAGTTCAAAAAACCAGCATCTCTGAAGGTATGGGGAGTATAGTGTACAGCTGTATGGGCAGCTGTATGTTTTGAAGGTGTATCATGAACGCTGAAAGGTATATAAAGGTTTTAGAGCAACATATGCTCCCCTCTAGAAGACGTCTATTTCAGGGAAGGCCTTGTGTATTTCAGCAGGACAATGCAAAACCACATATTGCAGCTATTACAACAGCGTGGCTTTGTAGTAGAAGAGTCCAGGTGCTGAATTGGCCTGCCTGCAGAGAACATAGAGAACATTTGGCACATCATTAAATGAAAAATACGTCAAAGACAACCACGAGCTCTTCAGCAGCTAGAAACCTATATCAGGCAAGAATGGGACCAAATTCCAACACCAAAACTCCAGAAACTCATAACCTCGATGCCCAGACATCTTCAAACTGTTTTAAAAAGAAGAGGAGATGCTACACCATGGTAAACATGCCCCCGTCCCAACTATTTTGAGACCTGTAGCAGGCATCAAATTTGAAATGAGCTCGTTTTGTGCATAAAATTGTAAAATATCTCAGTTTAAACTTTTGTTACGTTATCTATTTTCTATTGTGAATAAAATATTGGCTCATGTGATTTGAAATTCTTTTTGTTTTCATTTTATTCAAATTTAAAAAACGTTCCAACATTTCCGGAATTCGGGTTGTGTGTGTGTGTGTGTGTGTACAGGTTTGTGTGTGTACAGGTTTGTGTGTGTATACTCAAATGTAATCTGAAATCAAACGTTCAAAGGTTTGACAAGTTTGGAACGACATGGGGGTAAGTGATTAATGACAAAATTTTCATTTTGGGGTGGAATAACCCTTTAATGACAGACAACAGGAATATTAGACTGCTGTCACTTTAAGAGCTGCCCAGATCCAATAGGCTATACTGTTACATGTGTTTGCTTTCTCAGATGTTTGCTTTCACTTAAGACCTAAATTACTGTGATTACAAGCATACTTGCAAAGATGCAGACTTGCATTTTAACACATACAAGTGTGTGTATTTAACTGTTCAAGGCCTATAAGGCGGCAAAAATAACTCCGTTCAATACTCCTGTGGTCTATGAAGAGTCTCTCAAGACAGCACGAGCATGTATTGAAATTAGTCCGTTAATTCACGATTTATGTGTATGCCAGAAATTTCAGCGATTGTATACACTCAACTCAAGTGTACAAATAAAACTTGAAAATCCTGGAGAACATCTCAATGGAATACTGTAATTAAATGAAATGACATTATTAATCTTAATTATTTGTTCAATTCATTGAGCAGCCCTAACACTACAGAGAAAAACATCCAGTTGACAAATGATGTAGTACAAAATTGATTTTACTGTAACTGTAAGACATCTAGTCCATCAGTAATGTTTCTTCCTGTTACACTAGAGTGAACTTCTAGAAGGCTTTTTTTTTTGGTGACTTCCTTATTACAGCATAACTGTTTCCTGCAGCACATTCCACAGTTGGAGAAGAAAGCCCCGGAGAAACCAAGACATGCAGTTGGTCACACAAATAAACATTTCAACTAGGAACTTTTTTGAATTTTACACTCTTCTAGTACTTAATGCAAGCAGATATAAAACCAGGTTGATGCTTGGTGCCCTTTGCTTGGAAAAAGGATTTGGCTGTTTATATGTGTGCGGTTTTGCTATTGGTTTTATCACCTTACCTCTAAAGCAGGGCTCTTTTGACTGGATTAGTGCTTAGCCAACACACACACACAAAAACACAGCTGCACAACTCTCTCCCGCCTGGTGTGTGCCTCACTTCCAATGAAGTTAAAGAGAAAAAATCTACTCGGGGGATTTGGAAAAGAAGTCAGAAGAAAGCGAGTGAACACATCTTTTTGGGCTTTTTGTTTGTGGGAATTATATTATAGACTTTGTGCCTAGCTACTATATGAATACAATCCTTGTTTGCCGCCATACGTCACTTGTGAATAAGTCCAACGACAACTCGCAACTGGGTAATGCTAAATAATAATAATGACTTATGACAATAAATGTACAACATATCTTGTTGAGTTATCTTCACTGACTTGATGCAAAAATAGAGACTGCAACCGAATTTGCCTACTTCCCTACTATACATAGGCAAAAAACAGAAAGAGTAGTATGTCTGAATTCATAGTATTCTTAAAATACTTCTACTTAAGACCTGTTACTTCCAGCAAGATTCTTAAGTGTGCATTCAGTAGACACTTTACTATACCATGAGGCCATAGTAGATGAGCTGGAAATGGCGGTGAAGCAACGCAACTGACACTATAGGTCATGTGACAATGACAACATGAGGTCCATTTGTACTATAGACATTCACGCTATATAAAACATACTTTTTAACAGTTGCATAGTAAATAATTATTCAAAAGTACCTTCTAAATAGAGTATGTGATTTCAGTTGAATTTCTATTCATGTTTTGTTATTTATAATAAGCAGTTTTTATTACAATTAAAATAAACTGTATTTTAATAAAGCATTAAGATACAAACAGTATTGTTTTGTTCAGTATGTAGGATGATGCAAATGCAGATTTGTGTAGGAAACCCTGTAAAGTATGTTTAGTCACACGGCCTGTGTATGCAGTTTAACCAGTTCCATCTTATCGTTTATCTTTAGGGGATTGCCAATAGAAAAACTTGTTCCACTACAACAGTCCCAGCCTTTGAACGTTTGATTTCAGATTACATTTGAGTTTACAAAACACTGGCTTTCCTATGAGGGCTGAAAGCTGACACTTTCAATCTTTGTGTTGTGTGTGTAATAAGAGAAGTGTGTATGCAGCTGCATTTGGGATGTAGTTTAAGCACTGTGTTCGGAACTGCCATCTCAGCCCTTTATAGTCTGTTTTTTTTTTTACTCTGCTGTCTTCTTTCATTTCCTCATTTTCTCCATCTGGCACTCAAACTATGTTAAATGCAAATGATGAATGCTTTTCGTGGTCTGTTTGTTTGAGTGTGTCATAAAGGAATTTCCATTGGAGTTTTGATTTCAATTTCATGTAGTTTCATTTCAACAGTGTTTCTTTCTGTAGACATCAGCATTATGTAAAGCATGTGAACAAGCATCTCTCTCTCTCTCACACACACACACACACACACACACACACAAGGGTTTTTATAAGTCTTCTGTGTACAGAGCTGTTCTGTACTCAAAGGCTGAGAGCTCTTCACATGATAGGCCGCTGTGAGGTCACTTCCACTGGCCACATGCTAACTCTAATCTTTTTATCTTAACCCTCTCTCTCACTTTCTCTCTCTTGAGTAATAATCCAGGGTTGGATTATACAATCTCAGTACACACATCAGTCAGGCGTTAGTTGTACAGAGAAATGATGATGGTCTTTTAATATGTAAACTAACAGGTTTGGTTGTTGAGAGCAGAGAGAGATTCTGTTAGTTTCAGTTATGTATATGTGCATGTGTAATTGTTGTTATGTGTAATTATTAAGTTAAAAATAATTGGGAAAAAAAATATGATGCAGACGTGTGCTAGAAAGGCTTCATTTAGATACAATGTTATGTTTTAAGGTCAGTTTAAAGGATTAGTTCACTTCGAGAATAAAAGTTTCTTGATAATTTACTCACCTTCATGTCATCCAAGATGTTCATGTCTTTCTTTCTTCAGTCGTAAAGAAACTGTTTTTGAGGAAAACATTCCAGGATTTTTCTCCATATAGTGGACTTCAGTGGTGACCAATGGGTTGAAGGTCCAAATTGCAGTTTCAATGCAGCTTCAAAAGGCTCTACAAAATCCCAGCCAAGGAATAAGGGTCTTATCTAGCGAAAACTAAAAATGTATATACTTTTTAACCAAAAACACTCATCTTGCACTAACTCTGCGATGCGCGTCCACAACTTTATGCATTACGTAGTCATGTTGGAAAGGTCACGTGTGACGTAAGCAGAAGTAGTACCGAACTCCATCTGATTTTCTCCTCCAACTTCAAAATCATCTGACATCGTTGTTTTACCATGTTTTTTTTTGTTTTTTGCAATGTGACTACATAATGCGTGAGGTCGAGCTAGTGCAAGATGAGCATGTGTGGTTAAAAAGTATATAAATTCTTATTTTGTTTTTAAGAAAATGACCGATCGTTTCGCTAGATAAGACCCTTACTCCTCGGCTGGGACCGTGTACAGCCCTTTGAAGTTGCATTGAAACTGCAATTTGGACCATCAACCCATTGGTCCCTGTTGAAGTCCACTATATGGAGAAAAATCCTTGAATGTTTTCCTCAAAAACCTTAATTTCTTTTGGACTGAAGAAAGACTTGAACATCTTGAATGACATGGGGGTGAGTAAATTTTAAGGCAATTTTTATTCTGGAAGTGAATTAATCCTTTAAGTATTTAATATTATTATCCAAGAAAAAGTTATACACCTATATTATTAAAGAAATCTGCATGTTTAAAAAAAAAAAAACGGAAAAACATATTTCAAATTGCAGAGAAAACTGATGACAGACAAAAACTGATGACGCCAGGTGTGTGTGTGTGTGTGTGTATCACAGGAAGGAGAAAGTAAGGAAGGTTAAATGAGCAGACGGCATGTTTTGCACGTTTGATCTGATTGACCTAGTTCTCCAGAGCACCGTTTCTGCCCTGAAGACACTGATACAGTCTGGTCAAAGTTAGAAGAGGTTCAGAGTTGCTTCAGTGACACATGCGCAAACCTGATTAGAGCTCTTTTACAAGCATTAATCATTAAACACCATTTGACAGGAAAAGCCGTGTTCTTTTCACTTGTGATAAAGCAATACAGGCCAATTAAGTGGATGATATTGAGCTGTTTTGATATTAACAGCATCATAATTGAGCTTGCTTGGCAGATTAAGTGCACATATTCGGCTTGAAAAATGTTTTGACTGATGTACGTATTGAATAAAATAATGAATGTATCTTTTGCTAATTATATTAAATTAAATGATGTTGGCATATATCCACACCAAAATATATATTAAGATTTCTTTACAAAAAAGTTGTTCATGCAGCTATTAATATTTTTGGATTTACCATACCTTGCGCCTCCTCCAATTTATAATGTTAACTTGGTGACATAAATTAGGAGCATTAAAAAAATGTTTTTTGGGGCATTGAAAACAACACTAAGATTTAGTGACAAAAATTGGTTAAGCTACACTTCAGTCAACTGTTTTGAAACTCTCACAATGTCTTCAGACCAAAGAAATAGTGAAATGAAACCGACGAATGGCATTAGTTGAGTTTGCAGAAGTCCATTTTCATCATCACAACAGATTAAAGAGCTTTTAGAGTTTTGAATGTGAAAATGTCTGTTAAAGTAGTGTCTGTTAAAGTAGTGTCCTCATATGCTTCAACCCAAATTATGATTCACTGGATGTATTTTATAGGATGATTTCTATTCAGATTCATGAACTTTGCCAGTAATGCTTGAGTTGATATGGATTTGCTCCCTGTGGTCTGCATCTGCTTGTCTTATCTTCTCTCGCCTCCACTGCAGTCGAGTCATAAAAGCCTGTGTCCCTGATCTCTGTCACCCTGTTACCGCTTGATGGCTAGCTGCCATGGTAACAGACAAATTTAATTTCATTGGAAATATCTGACATTTGGACATCTGAATAAAGTTTTATATAAGTGTACAGAGATAATTCACCTCCAAGAGCTGATAATAATAAGTATTCTGCTCTGAAAAGAGCTTTTCTGAAGCCATAGTGATGGCTCATAAGTTTGAAAATTGCAGCCTCCATCTGTCTCTTGTTAGTGTTGTTTGTACGTGTTGAGATGCTGAATGTAGCTCTTAGTAAGGCTTGAGAATGGCCTGACGAAATCTAACCATCTTCACAATCTTGTAGAGGAGATGATTCATCCCGGGTAATTTAAAGGGATAATTCAACCAAAACTGAATTTAGGGTTAGGTCATCATTTAGTCATCCTCTTGTCATTCCTGTATTTTTTTTATTTTTTTATCTTGTTAGCTATTAATTCATTTCCACGTTAGCTCAAATATCTAATTTCTGCTTCAAATAATTCAAAGCACCATTTCTGATTTGAAAAGAATTGCCGGGAAGATATTTAGACCCACAGCAGAAGGAACGATTTTCAGAACTGAAAATGAATTAATCATTTAAATTCTAAAACTATCAAACAGCTTTCAAAGTTATGAAATCTTTATGCAATACTTTTATAGTCTTTTTGGAGCTTGACAGTTTAAATCTGCGTCCGTTTTAGCAACTGGGACATTCTTACAGTAAATATCTCATTTTGTGTTGCATGGAAGATTCATGTGGGTTTGACATGGTTGAGTAAAGGTCAGTCCATCTCAAGTGGCCAAAAAGTCATAAAGCTGGGTCCATGAACATTTTTAATTTTTCTATAATGATTTATCTATATCTCTACCCCTTAGGAGGCGTTCACACAGAATGCATTTTTCCATTCCAGTGCGCTTTTTTGCATATTGTTTTTCAATGTAAATAAGATAGACAGACGTGTATGATTGTTGCGCTTGCGTATCGCGTCTTTAGCAGCGTCTCGCACATGAACGCTACATTAAGATGCCGTGTCAAGTAAAAAAATAAAAAATAAATAATTAAATTTTAGACGAAGCGCCACTCATCAATGCCAGTTCCAAAACAGTGGATCAAGAAGACCCTGGAGGCGGGGCAAGCTTTGCGAGCTTTTGTTTACTGTAGCAAGTTGGCTTTTCAACTGTTTTTATTTCTGTTATTGCATCACGTCTCAAAGTGGAATGCTGCACTTTTTTTAAAAAACATTCCGAGCACTGAGTCTTCACGTTTTTAGACGCAAAAACACGTTTTTTTTGTTAACGGCCCCTTACACTGGGATCTCTGACCTAGTCTGTTTACTCACTTCCATGGCTGCAGTACGCTGTGTTTTACACCAACTGGCAACCTGGAGGGTCAAAATACTACTGGGAAAACTGGCAGTGGGCGGACAGACAAAAATATAAAAAATATGACATTCCGACGCGGAACACACATTTCAGAAGAAGAATAACTGGCTGTACCATTGTTTTTCAGAGAAACAAGTATATGAATTTAGCATGTTTCCTAATTATCTGCGAATGTATTTTTATGCTTTAGTACAGTCAAAAAATTACATATAGCACCTGTACATTTTTTTTTTTTTTTTGTTATAGGGTACCAAAGTACGCAGTGTGCATGCAGAACATGGCAGGTCCACTGGACCACATTAAAATGGACCACTTATTGACTACATTATGTTTTTTTTGGACGAACTACCCTTTTAGTTTGCCTGAATGAATTTATGTTCTTCAGGACCCTGGGGATGGCTTGTTATTGTCAGCCCGTTGCACAGGTTCATAAAGTGACCTTATGAAGGGCTTCATTCATTTCCTCATTCTGAGAGGAATTCCTTCCACTCTATTTGATCCACGGCTTATTTCAGTCTAGAAATTGTTGACCCAAATCTTTATTTACTACTTAGGTACAAAAGAACCATTTTCTTCATCCATAGCCGTTATATTGCATGGCTCAACATTAACCCTTTTTCCAGGACAAGTGGATTTTTTTGAAGGGGAGGTGAAAGAGAATTTTACTTGCTGGACAAGTAGGCAGCTTAAAACGTTAAGTGCTTCTCTAGTAACAAAAAATATCCAGAGAAGCACTAAAACATTGGCAAGAATGTCTCTCTGATTTTATTACATTCAGTGTAAATGGAGATTGATAATGGATAATGTGTTGACAGTAACAAGTCTCTGGGTGAGAGAGAGACTCTCATGAAAAATCAAAACAAGTGAGCCAACGAAAGTCGTTTTTAATGGTAACAGCCCTAGAGTGTCTTATTGTTTTAATATTATTAAAAAAACAAATTTCCGGACAAGTAAACTTTTTATTACTCGTACTAGTGAATTTACCTGTCCAAAGTATAAGCACATGACACGGCTTGTCGAGCCCTGCATTGGAGAAATCCTGAATCGTTATGTAGCTTATGACGTCTTTTTCTAGTTTTCAGTTCTAGATAGTGCCATCATATGACTGTATGACTGAAAAAAATGTCTACTTGGCTTATTTCCTGTTCCAATAAAGTATGCCTTTTTTGTCCTTTTGTTGCTAAGGCAGTTTAATGGTTGTGTTTTCTGAATCTTGTCTAACTTTATGCCTGTTATCTATTTTAGAAGTCCTATAAATATGCATATACATATTATATACTTATTTTAATTTTGGAGGAGCGTTTAGAGCAAGAAGTAAAACTAAATAATAGAGCAGAAAAATGCAGTTAGTAATCAAGGACTGATTTATTTTTATGAACCTGTATTATGGTACTTTCAAAAACAATTAAAACACAATTTTTTAATTGCTGATGGAAAATATTTTCTCAATAAGCCTTTTGAAATGATTCACTGAAATGTGCAGTTCAAAAGAACTACTGTACATTGTGGAAATCAAATTACCAATATTATCTGGATCTTTGTTGAGGTTTAATTTAGAGATGGTATTAAAAATCATGTCTTTTTTTTTCTTTAGTTGCAATTTTTGACACTTTCATATACGGCTGCAGCGATTCGTCGACGTCATCGATTACGTCGATTATAAAAATACGTCGATTAGCATGGAGTGCGTCGATGCGTCGCACCTTTAGCCACGC
>JAFVLL020000168.1:0-11524 GCA_021397915.2 Tor tambroides
CACTATATAGCGCCCGATCGCCAGACCTGAAGGCAGTGTCCCTTTCTCTGAGCAGGCGCAGCACCTTTTTTGTCATCCAGGGCTTTGTGTTGGGATAGACCCGGATGTATTTGTCCACAGTGACAGTGTCTGTGCAGTGCTTGATGTATCCCAGGACCGCTGCTGTGTACTCCTCCAGGTTCTGGTGTTCAAAAACCTCCCAGTCTGTTGACTCAAAGCAGTCCTGCAGCTGTTGGGAAGCACCTTCAGGCCAGGTTTTTACAATTTTGGTTATGGTAGGAGCTCTTTTCCTGAGGGAGGTATATGCTGGGATTAAGTGCACAGACATATGGTCTGACAGGCCCAGATGTGGTAGTGGTTTGGCCCTAAAGCCCAACCTAATGTTAGAATAGACCTTGTCCAGTGTATTTGCTCCCCTGGTAGCACACTTAACATGCTGGTGGAATTTAGGGAGCACTGCCTTCAGATTAGCATGGTTAAAATCCCCTGCGATGATGTGAACCGCCTCAGGATACATGCTCTGCTGATTACTGATAGTGTCATGTAAATATCCAATGGCCGAGCTAGCATTAGCATCTGGTGCGATATACACAGCTGTTAACATGACGACAGTGTGTTCTCTAGCTAGATATATGGGCCTGCATTTAACAGTCACATACTCCAGATCCAGGGAGCAGTGACTGCTTACTATCTTGGTATTAGTAACCCATTTATTGTCTAGGTAAATGCATAAACCCCTTCCTCTGTTCTTACCGGAGTCTGTGGTTCTGTCATGCCAGTATACAGTGGGGCCTTCTAACTCGATAGCCGTGTCCGGAATGGATGAATTGAGCCAGGTTTCTGTGACGAGCAGAACGCAGCTGTTCTTCACAATGTTGTTCATAGCCACCAGTAGTCTCAGTTCATCCATTTTATTAGAGAGGGATCTTGCATTCGTAAGAAAAATGCTCAGAAGCGGCAGCTTGTGTGGCTGCTTCCTTAGCCTGGCTAGCACACCAGCCCTACAGCCTCGCTTCTGCTTCCTCTGCCGACGTCGCCTACCCCTCCTTCCAGCGGGGATGATAATACACGGAGAGTCGGGGCTTCTGGCTATATCCGCCGGGATGTCATGGGAGTGAAGAAACTCGGCTGTAATAGTCCACTTGCTGAGTAATCCTATTTGTAGCAGATCATGCCGGCTGTAAATGTTGCTTGCCCAGCAAGATGTTATCCAGACGAGTAACCATACACACAAATGTGCACAAGTGACTAGATGATGTGGAGGTTGAACAAGTAGTTTTGAGAATTTCATTTTTGATCTGAGAAATGCACCTAAGCGACTGAGAAAAACTGTATAACTTGACCTGTGGCCTATTTATAGGCCTGTTCTAAAGCCATGATTGGTTGGTGTTAAGTAAAGCAATGAGTGTTTGCACATGTAAACAGTTAGTGTGAAGCACTGATGAATTAGTGTGGCATTTTAAATGGTCGTGTTCGAAAAAGGAAATCAAGATACTTCCTGATAGATTTTTGTCAAAGTCAGAGGCTGAGAATTAGTGTATGGTTTTGCAGATTTGGTGTGTGGTTCTGGTGTTTGTGTGTCAGGTTTCAGAAATTGTGTGACAAGTAAAGATTTTGTGTGTAAGCAGTTGAAAAAACTGTAAACTGTTGCGGTGGGTTGATTTTCTCCCTTGGGTTAAAGGTTTGAAATATTGCATAAATTACATTTGACTGAAATGCTTGTATTGAAACATTTTGCATTCTACCTATAAAACGGTGGTAGAAGTTCAGTTTTGTGAAGGTTGACCGGAAGCCTTTTAGCTGTGTTTAAAATCAATATGCATAACAGTGACTGTAAAATATGTATTTTGGATAGGGATGCACCGATACCACTTTTTCCATTACCGATACCGATACTTTTATTTCTGGTACTTGGTGATACTGAGTACCGATACTGATATTTTCATTGCATTTGTACATTTTTTTTAAATATTTGGTACAGAAACCAAAAGAGTATGTATAATGTTACTTGGTTAACTCCATTTATCAAATAGATACAGTCAAACCAAAATTTATTCAGACACCTTCAACATTTCTCACATTATCACAGTTTATTCACTATAGTTTAGAAAATGGTAATAAAATATGACAAGAACTCAGAGTTAAACTGTGTCAGAACAAATTCAGCTTGATAATGTCAGATAACTTTGATAGAAAGGTATATAATGGATTACAATCAACCAAAAATTATTCAGACAGCTGTTAGTATGACAATATTTACACAACTATCAATACTTTGTTGAGCAACCCTTAGCCTTAATGACAGCCTGTAGTCTCCTGGGCATGCTGTCAACCAGCTTCATGCAAACCTGAACTTCAATTTTTTCCCAGACTCGGTCTGAATAATTTTGGGTCCCAAATTTATATCAATTTTACTGATAGTCCACTGTATGAAGAATTTTTGGGTATAATATGTCACAGTTTACTTTATTTTGCTATCCTCACTTACTTAGCCTAAATGAACTAGTGTCCTGCACCCACTAGTAAAAAAATATGGTGTCTGAATGATATTTCGTTTGACTGTATATCATTCTATTTTCAAACTTAATTATGCCCATTAAAATGTATTTTACAAGATTTTGTTACTTTCACTGTTCATTGTTTTGCTCTATGGTACATCATCTTTAATTTAATAGCATTAGAGCTGCTCCATTCCAGCAGCTTAGTACTGTAATTCTTAGTACTGTAATCACATGGTTTGCTGTAATAATGCAGGGAACCACTCGTTATAAATCTCCTAAATGTGATATTCTCATAAATAAGTCACTTTTTTTTTTCATCTGAAATGTGCTGCGATGTATATTACAAAGCCACTCATATAATGCAGAATCACTCATGAAGCAAGCAAAACACGCGCAATGCTCGCACGTATTTGTACTGGTGCAGAATGAGAGGGAAGTAGACTACAGAACAGCCTAGCGCAGGGGTGCCCAAACTCAGTCCTGGAGGGCCGGTGTCCTGCAGAGTTTAGCTCCAACTTGCCTCAACACGCCTTCTGGGAAGTTTCTTGTATGCCTAGTAAGAGCTTGATTAGCTGGTTCAGGTGTGTTTAATTAGGGTTGGAGCTAAACTCTGCAGGACACCGGCCCTCCAGGACCGAGTTTGGGCATCCCTGGCCTAGCGCATTTCAAACAGGCTGTTAGTTTCACTTTTGCCAGAAAGTCATGGATGCTTAATGTTGAAAATATATTATGTTTATAGTGAATGCCCCTATAAATTGTCTTATATTTACGATTTAGTTTTAAGCCAAATGATGCGTGTGCCAAGTGTGCGAACATCAATAAAGATCACACAACAGAAGTGCGCGCATGCGCTCTCTCTCCCTCCCTACCGTTAAGTAACTTGTGCATTGTTTTACTTACTTGTTTTTGACATATCCGACCGAACTACAAACTATCCAGTGATGTCTGTGAGATAGGGATATTCACTTGATGAGCTCGCACATCTGTGCCGCCGCGCGCTCAATCCACTCAGCATGCTTTGCATAGCCCATCAGCTCGTGCACATCAGCTATACAGGCGTTAATACTGAATGTTTAACATTAAATTCATTGCATACATATACTTCGTAGACATCCTTAATCTCTAATAACTCCATTCTGCTGTCTGTTGTTCTGTTGTCGGTGTTTCTTTGTCTGAATATGGCACTTATCACATGCTGTGTGGTATCAGTGTTTGGTATTGGGGCATTTTAACGAGTACGAATACAGGAGCTCAGTATCGGGCCCGATACCGATACTGGTATTGGTGCATCCCTAATTTTAGGAATGGAAATCACATATTTAGAGTTTTGATATTTGGGATATGGTTATTGCACTATTATGGCTAACAGGCTCATGTCTTTTACACCTCAAATATGGCTCATGACTGTCTCTATAGAAATGGACAATCCCCAGTCTGAGGACATGACCTGGCAGCAAATGTGAATTATAGATATATTAATTATTATATAATAATTATAATGGTTATAATTATATATAAAATTAAATTTATTTATAGTTAATTTAGTTATTTTGTTTATTCATTCTTTGATTTTTCAAGCCTAAAACTTTCAAGCTTTGGTCTTCTAGTACAGGGTCAGGATTCATGAAAATCATCTTACAGTTTTTCACATTTGCTAAGCCTAAACCAATTTTTCAAATAAATTACTCTTTCTGCAAAACATTAAACAAGTTCAGGCAGTTTAGACACTGTTTGAAGATCTCATGCAATCTTTTCGCAAAACTCTAAACTCTTTCTGACTCATTAAGACACAATTTGTATTAGCAATTAGGGTGACCATACGTCTTATTTTACCTGAACATGTCCTCTTTTTGGACCGGAAAAGAAAGCGTCTGGCCGGGATTTCTAAATCGCCCAAAATGTTCGGGATTCGGCTTTTGCTTTCTACAGTCACCATTCATTGTGTGCATTTTTGTATTAAAGCCCTGCATGGGACTGTTTTCTTAATCCTGCTCCCAATTTCTGACTATTACCGCCTGCTCCCGCAAACATTCTAATATCGAATATAATTTTCACGCATCAGGGAGCCGCTATCAATATGCAGAGTATTTAAATCACTTTGGATGCAGCTCTTGTTGGATGCAGGATTGCCAAATCTGCATTTTTTTGCATGGAATTTGGCTGATTTTACAGGTTTTTTTTTTTTTTTTCAACTGCTTACACTCATTTTCAAAACTTTGCATCTTTTTTCAAAACTTTACACACAAATCCAAGAATTGCACACACAAAATGCAAAATGCCTCGCATCTCTTGCAAAATGAAGCACTGCATTCAAAATATCACAAACACATCTCAAATGTCATGAATCCTGTCCATGGAGTTCCATCCGCTTGCTATCAGAGGTCGCTCTTCCATTACATTGACTCTCATACTACACAGACTGTTACATGTCACTCCGGACTACAGTTCCCATCATCCATTGCACTTATTACACACACACAGCTGCATCCAATTAGACACGCTTTATAAGCCCTGGACTTCCTCTATCGGATCGCTGAGTATTGTTCTGCGTTTATCACTCTCCTAGTGGTAGTTGCTTTACGGAGCCATTTGGTGTTTCCCGTGTTAAAGTTTAGTTTGTGTTAGAGTCTAGTTTAGTCTCGTTCATTCCCGAAGTTTATAGCCTGCCTTGTATTTTTCTCTCGCCTTGTTGTTTGGACTCTATTTGCCCCTGCCTGAACTATTACCGTGTATTTCGATTATCTCTCTTTGTTTTGCCCCTGGTTATGTTCACTGCTGATCAACCCCGTCTGTTCACTGGACTGCTCTTTGTGTTTTGCCCATACCATGCCTTATTGCTGGTGTTTTGACCCTGCCTGTGTTATTTGACCACGTCTCTGTTTAATAAAGCTTGCAAATGGATCCGCACGTCTCTCATCTCATTTGCCCTGTTACATCAAAAGCAAGCATTTGTCTTATGTTGCAAACACCTTTGCCATAATATTATATTTTTGGATATATCATATACACGCCGTTATTCAAAACCTAAAGCTCTTCTTTCGTGAGCTCCTTTGTACATTTCTGTACAAGATTGAAAATAATTGGCAGAGAGATGAAAAATTCATGGTAAACATGAACGCAAGATTGAAAACACTTTTTTTTTCTATTTTATTTTTTTTACAGTGTGCATTTGTGGTTGTGAATCCAGTATTACACAGTAAGAAAGAAAGGAAATACATTGTTTGCATCCATTATTCAAAACCTATAGTTTTCCTCGGTCACTTTGGTGCAATTCTCGAATCATCTTTACTGTAACCCTGGCAAAGAAGTATGTGCATTTCTCAAAACAATTTGTACAAACACCACCACACAATGGATTACCTTTGTGTTTTGCCCGTGCCATGCCTTATTGCTGGTGTTTTGACCCTGCCTGTGTTATTTGACCATGTCTCTGTCTAATAAAGCTTGCAAATGGATCTGTAGAATATCATTATATGCTTAAACATTAAGATTTGTACTCATGGAAATTACTAAAGTAGTCACTGTTCACATACAAGATAAACTATGGCAACAGTTTGGATGACAGTGACTGTATTGAAATGCAGAAGGCTGTATGCCATATATCCATTTCCAAACAAATTACAAATTTACACATTACTGTCACAGTCACCAGTTGAATTGCACTGCATTTCCCAGCATCCCTCTTGCCACTTACCTGCACTCCGTCATAAATCACTCACACCTGACCTCTATCAGGGAATCCTCCTCACCTGTTGCTGCCAATCAAACTCCCTATAAAACAACACTCAATCCATATGCTCATTGTCTAGTCTTAAGGTTACAAGCTCTTTGTCTGTCTTGTCACTCAACTGCTGGATCCCTGTGACTCCATAGATGTCTTCCATCTGTTGATCCTCCAGTAAAGGGAAGATAAGGACTGTTTATTTCCTCAGTTTATTGAGCTTCATTGAACTTTGACTTTTGCACTTACCTTTTGACGTTGCCTTCAGTTTGTGAGATAAAGAAGCTCTTACCTTACTCATCCTCGTATGCCTCTCCATTCAGTGTGTGACAGAAGACCAGACCAAAACTTCAACAATAACTATGGACATCATATCTTCAAACCCTGTGAATTATCTAATCAAGGTTTTTCAAGATGGCTGCCCTATCGAGGATTATGTTGAGGAATTCCTTGATCTTTCCTATAGAGTTCCATTGAAGTTAAGAACCTTGAAGACAATCTTCTGGGGTGGATTGGATGACCATCTCTATCAACAGATGCCGGCGTCTGATACCATCTGTTCTCTGGAACGCTATATTGAATATGCACTGTGGCTAAGTGGTTCTTCCTTCACTGTTGGAGAGGTTACTGACTACCCTGTGGATGAAACTGTAAGTCGCGTGTCTCCTACCACTGCCACAACAGCTTCCAATATCACAACCAGCGCTTTCACATTCTCTCGGTCAAGGAAGGTTATTTCAAACAACGCAGATTTGGTGGCAAAGCTTGCGGATCCACCTGTCATTTCCATCAGGTAGACTATGAAGATGAATTCCACTCTGTGACGCTCATGTTCAAGATCCACACTCAATCAACACAATAAATCCATTCCAGCTACAAAGTCTGCTCCAGTCTCCAATCTCCAGTTCTGTGGCGAGTCCCTTTTAAGTTTACCTTCAGTTCTAATGTCCATTCGAGAATTCCATCCAGACCAAACATTCACTTCGGAACAAAGCCCACAGATGGCTCCTTCAACACACCTGCCATCCACTCTACTGTCTAGCATGCCAGCTGTGGTCCAGTCTTGCCCGCCGGCTGCCGCTGACTCGAGCGAGCCGGCTGCCGCTAACTCCAGCTCAGAGCACGCTCCAGTACCAGCCCCTCGAAAGCGCTTTGCTGTGCCTGCGCCTCCCGAACGCCCTCCAGAGCTCGCTCCTCGACAGCTACCTCCAGTGCCAGCTCCTCGACAGCTCGCTCCTCGACAGCTCTCTCCAGAGCTTGCTCCTCGCAGATACCTTCCAGTGCCTGCTCCACGTAAGCGCAACCTCATTTGCGAGTCCTGCCAAATGAGGGTTCCAGTTCTTAAGTTTACCCCCAAGAGAGCTGCAGATCCCAGTCACCGAGAACCTAGTCTTCAAGTCACGGCTGGGAGTGCCGTTCCAAGTCCCAGAGAATCCAATTCTCAAGCCACGGCCAGGAGCGCCATTCCCAGTCCCTGAAGATCCAGTTCCCCATTGAGCTCAGGGAGGGCCACAGATCCTAATTCCAATCCTCCTTCGTCTTCGCTGGTCTCAACCAGCTCCGCTCCTCTAGAGCGCCCTCAAGCGCCTGCTCCTCCAGAGCGGCATCCGGTTGTCAGGTTAAGCCCTGGAAGGGCTGCTGTTCCCACGACTGGCCCAGGGGGGCCTCGGTTCCCAGGAGCTCTGCTTCAGAACCAGTTCCAGTGCTTGAATTCGTGCTAATGCTAGCTTCAGTCCTAAAGGCAAAAGAGGCCATTCAGGAAATCCCGGAATGTCCCGCCATGGCCAAGGAGGTTGCCTGTGAACCCACAACCTACCCTGTCACAGTCGTAGTAGTCATTGGTAATCTGTCTATGCCCTATGTTTCAGTTCCACCCTGGTGGGCTTCAGCCTCATCTGGTCTGCCCTGGTGGGCTTCAGTTTTACCCTGATTGGTTGGTGTTAAAGGAATAGTTCACCCAAAAATGAAAATTCTGTCATTAATTACTCACCCTCATGTTGTTCCAAACTCATAAGACCTCCGTTCATCTTCGGAGCACAAATTAAGACAATTTTGATGGAATCTGAGAGCTCTCAGACCCTCCATTGACAACAAGGGTCCTTACAAGATCAAGATCCGGAAACATAGCAAGGAGATCGGTAAAATAATCCATGTGACATCAGGGGTTCAACAGTAATTTTACGAAGCTACGAGAATACTTTTTGTGTGCAAAATAAATGGAAAAAAAAAAACTTTATTCAAATTTGTCTCCTCCGTGTCACCCTAGCGCCATTTTGGAGAATATCCACTGAATGAAAACGGCGTATGCTCTTCTCTGTCAGCTGCTCCACACGGATATGTTTTCGCTCAAATCAAAGTGTACATACAACATAGAAAACGAATCCGTGTGGCGCAGTTGACACAGAAGAGCATACGCTGTTTGCGTTCAGTGGATCAGAGAGCTCTCAGATTCCATCAAAAATAATGTAATTAATGATAGAATTTTCATTTTTTGGTTAACTAACCCTTTATAAAAGTTTTAAAGGTTTATAACCATTTTATAAACCCTTTGTAAAGGTTTTGTGTGTAAGGATTTGAAAGAACTGCAAACTGTTGCAATGGGTTGATTTTTTTTTTTTTTCCCCCCCGTGGGTTAAAGGTTTGAAATATTGCATGAATTACATTTGACTGAAATGCTTGTATTGAAACATATTTTTTGCGTTCTACATATGATAAAATGGTGGTAGAAGTTCAGTTTTGTGACGGATGACCACTGGTAGGAAGCCTTTTAGCTAACAGGCTCATGTCTGTTACACCTCAAATATGGCTCATGACTGTCTACATTTTTAGGTTGCCGTGATTTCGCCAAGTAAGACATGTTCCTGGATCAACATCTTTTGTTGATCCTGGATCAACATTACTGTCCAAAAATATAGACTTAACCCAATCCCTACCCCTAAACCTAACCCTACCCATAATTTATTCCTAAATTCAGTGGAAAATGATAGCTGATTATCAAGGGTGTAGAAGCACCTAACCCTGATCATAAGGCTAAAACAGGTATTTCCTGAAAAGTTATCTCTCAATTCTTATTGGGTGATTGGAATGTTGTTCCAGGGTCAACAAGGATGTTGATCCAGGAACATGTTGTACTTTGTGAGGAACATGTTGTACTTGGTGAAATCACACTCACCACATTTTTATGACATCATATAGAATCCAAATGTTTTGTAACAAACTTCCAAGCTTTGGTCTTCTAGTACAGGGCCAGGATTCATGAAAATCATCTTACAGTTTTTTTCACATTTGCTAAGCCTAAACCAATTTTCAAATAAATCACTCTTTCTGCAAAACCTTAAACAAGTTCAGGCAGTTTAGACACTGTTTGAAGATCTCATGCACCCTTTTTGCAAAACTCTAAACAATTTCTCACTCATTAAGACACAATTTCGAGGGGTGAGAACCAGAAGGGCGTAAGTGACACTTTTGGTGAAATGGAGATGCATATCAAATGAAAGCTCTTAATGAGCTCTTTCTACTGGCAAAAGTACTGTCATCCATGAGTGTACAAATATTTATTATAAACAACTGAAATCAGTACACAAAGTCAGATCAAACTATGGTTAAAATTTTTGTTTTTGGCTCTCCTGTAAAGTTGGTGAAATGTCACTTACGCCTTTCTGGTTCTCACCCCTCGATTTGCACTGTGATTAGGGTGACCATACGCCCTCTTTTTCCCGGACATGTCCTCTTTTTGGACCAAAAAAAAAAGCGCGTCTGGCCGAGATTTCTAAATCACCCGAAATGTTCGGGATTCAGCTTTTACTTTGTACAGTCATTAAAGCCCTGCACGGGACTGTTTTCTTAATCTCGCTCCCAATTTCTGACTATTACCGCCTGCTCCTTCAAACATTCTAATATCGAATATAATTTTCGCGCATCAGGGAGTCACTATCAATATGCGGAGTATTTAAATCACTTTGGATCCAGCTCTTGTTGGATGCAGGATTGCCAAATCCGCATGTTTTTTTGCACGGAATTGGGCTGATTTTATAGGTTTTTTTTAAACTGCTTACACTCATTTTCAAAATTTTTCATCTTTTTTCAAAACTTTACACACAAATCCAAGAATTGCACACACAAAATGCAAAATGCCTCACATCTCTTGCAAAATGAAGCACTGCATTCAAAATATCACAAACACATCTCAAAAGCAAACATTTGTCTTACGTTGCAAACACCTTTGCCATAATATTATATTTTTGGATATATCATATACACACAGTTATTCAAAACCTAAAGCTCTACTTTCATGAGCTCCTTTGTACATTTCTGTACAAGATTGAATGTAATTGGCAGAGAGATGAGAAATTCCATGAAATATTCATGGTAAACATGAATGCAAGATTGAAAACAAACTTTTTTTTTTTACTGTAAGCATTTGTGGTTGTGAATCCAGTATTACACAGTAAGAAAGAAAGGAAATACATTGTTTGCATCCATTGTTCAAAACCTACAGTTTTTCACAGTCACTTTGGTGCATTTCTCAAATCATCCTTACTGTAATACTGGCAAAGAAGTATGTGCATTTCTCAAAAGAATTTGTACAAACAGCACCACACAATGGATTACCTGCAAAAGCCTGTAACTTACTCAAAATCTTTAGTTCATCTCTCAAAAAAAAGTATTTGTCAATGAACATATCAGTGCCATCAGAACAAAAAGTCCTTGTGTCATTGTTCACAAACAAGATAAACTATGGCAACAGTTTGGATGACAGTGACTGTATTGAAATGCAGAAGGCTGCACATCTTATGTATGCCATATATCCATTTCCAAACAAAGTACAAATTTACACATTACTGTATGTGGGTGTCACGAATCCTGGCCATGCTCTTCCGTTAACTCACCACCAGAGGTCACTCGTTCACCACACGGACTCTCATTCCACACAGCACACTGGACTACAGCTCCCATAACCCATTGCACCCATTGCAGCTGACTCTCGTTCACACACACACTACTTAAGCTATGGACTTCCTCAGTTGTATCGCCGAGTATTGTTAGCGTTTGTCTCTCTCCAAGCGATAGCTGCATTACGGAGCCTTTGTCATAGTCTTGCCTTGTTTATCTTGCCGTGTTTGACCCTGCCCGTGTTTCCTGGATTTACCCTTCGCCTTGCCGTTTGGACTCTGTTCGCACCCCGTTTGGATTATTGCTCTTGTTTTTGGATTATCTCTCTGCCTCGCCCCTTTGGATACTGTTCGCCGATCGTCGACCCACGCTTGCTCCACGGATTGCTCTGTCTTGCCTCTGCCATACC
>JAFVLL020000169.1:9294-26772 GCA_021397915.2 Tor tambroides
TGTTTGTATAATATACTTATTGCTTTGGCAACATTGTGATATGTTACACAGTCATGCCAATAAAGCTCAATTGAATTGAATTGAATTGAATTGAGAGTGTGTGTGCGTGAGAGAGAGAGAGAGAGAGTGTGTGTGTGTGTGTGTGTGTGTGTGCGTGCGTGTGTGTGTGTGTGTGTGTGTGTGCGTGTGCGTGAGAGAGAGAGAGAGAGAGGACACAGTCAGTTGAACTGAAAGGTGCAAGAGTTTTCCAAGGATGACAGTAAACAGTATCTGTTGTGTAAGATGCATGTTTCCTGTGATTATTATAGAAAGTTGATGTAATCCTAATATAGAGCCAGTATGGAACAATAAAAGCCTTAATGAAGCTCACATCGTGTATATTTGATCAGCTCATATTGATCTCAGTATGCAGGTGTTCTCTGCCGTTATCCGCTGTCTTGTGCTAATCATGTGAGCTGATTAATGAAGAAACACAACTGGAGCAATCTGTGTGTTCGAGCACACTTACAGTGTTTTTCAGCTGCTTACACACATTTTCAAAACACGCAAATCCAAGAATTGCACACACAAAATCCAATATGCCTCACATCTCTAAATATCTCAAAATATCACAAACACATCTCAAAAGCAAACATTTGCAGACACCTTTGCCGTAATATTAATTCCTGTTAGATTTGTGTGTGTTGTGTTGTGTGAAATTACAAACGGAGTGAAAGTCTGAGAAGGAGTGTCTGGTTCATCAGATCTGGCGTGGGCTTCTGCCGTTTGAGAGAGGAGTAAAGGCTCTGTGGGGTGTTTCCGGTGCGGCTCTGCTCTCGTGTGGCGGCAGCAGGAGCTGCAGCGGAGGGTTAGTCTCATAAACCCTAGATTCAGAAGAAACACTGATGATCAGGCCAGATGCAGAGAAGTGCCGAGCAGCACAGAGACGACCTGAGGATCAAACTGATCGCTGCAATAAACCATACTATTGACTTCATTTATGATACACATCATTATTAGTTTGTTCCAATTACTGTTGATCAGTCAGGAACACTGCAAGAAACACAGAAAAGGCACTGTTTTCTGGCAGGACATTATGTGTTAATGTTTCCTGTAAATACAAAACACAATGCATAATTTAAATAACACAGGTAAAACACCTTTGAAAAATGAATATGGACATGTCCTTCATATTAACACAGTACACTGTGCCCTATGCACTTTTCTGAAACTGTAGCATACTAACTACCAGTGCACTGCTTAAAATGATAACTGCTCAAAATGTGTAACTTTATAGTTTATAAGAACATACATAAAAAGTAATGGTTCAAAAACTGTTCAATAATTCAGTGTAGTATTTAGATCTGAAAATATCTCATCATAAAAATGTGTCGTGGCCTATATTAAAATGAAATTATTTTTATGAACAAATCTAAATGAACATATTTTGAATCATATATTGTCTATTCTACGTAATGACGCGGTTTTGAGTCATAACGACTTCTTCAACTTTTAGCATCAAATCAACCTGCTTTTAGCAACATTCGCTGAAAATTAGTTGGCAACAGTCTCTTCGGCTGATAACCAGAATCTACACAGTCTCAGATCATGGCCACGCTTGGAGAAAAACCTAACGTTTACAACTATTATTAATGCAGTTAATAACTCACTTGTAGATTAATGCTGAATTCAGAACCACATAACATTCTTACTATTTCTGCCATATAACAATTAAACACAATAAGAGACTGAATGCAGCATAACCCTTGGCAAACTCCAAACTAATTCTTACATTTAGTCGTTTAGCAGATGCTTTTATCCAAAGTGACTCACAAATGATGACGATGGAAGCAATCAAACCCAACAGAAGAGCAACGATATATAAGTGCTATAACAACCTCAGATTAACACAGAACACTAGCAAAGGTTTTTATTTTTCTTACACAATTATCCACAAACTTCAAATAATAAAGCTTATTACCAGCTAGCCCATGTGGAAATCAGTGTTGCTTTATTTATTGGATAAGCTGACAAACTCAATAAATAAATAAATCACGTCAGGTTTAAGAAGTGTTTCAGCATTGCATCAGCTACTGATGAACACATTCATTTTTATTTGAATTATCACCCAGTAGGTTATTTAACCATGTGTTATTATGTAGTATTGAAAGGCTTTTGTCTTTCAAACTCATTAAAATGCACAAATTCTCAGGAATTCATCTGAAGCTCTTTGATATATTTACTGTAAAGAGGTGTCAATCAGCAGCTCAAGACAATATCTCTCTTTGCACAGGACTTTGAGCATCATAACTGTGCAGATGTTGTTCATGATCAAACAGCAACATTACACACTAACTAACTTTAGCTAAGAAACTGAAATCATAATCAATCACCCCTGAGATCACATTTGCATGTTCACAGTTCTCTGACATTGGTTAAAATATGTCTTCTTCTTTAGTAAGTGAATTATTTTGATTGTTATTTTAAAATGATTTCTTTTAATTTTACATTTTTATGATGTAAATTACATGTTTGCCTTTCATTAAACTCACAAACCCCTGCAGTTCCTTTACGAACCCCAGTTTGGGAAACCTTGATGTAATATAATGTTTAATGCACTTCATGTTGTTAATTACAGTGAAAGGCATATAATTTCTCACTCTTTGTGTTTTTACATCATTATGGTACATGATTATCCTACTTAAATCAATGTGGTAAACGAGTTAGCTCAAAAGTAATCTAAAAGTAATCTGATTGTATTAGCTAAAGTGTGTAATGTAATGGATTACGTTACTGACTACAGTTTTTGTCATGTAATTAGGAATCAGTAACGGATTACAATCTGTAAGTAATCTACCCAGCTCTGTATATACAGTATATATAGAGAGAGAGAGAGAGAGAGAGAGCGGAGCGATACATGATATAAAGCCATAATCTGGTCTCGGTAACCTTGTGTTTATTTTTTGGCAATATGGCCTCAGAGATAGCTGGGAGAAAGAGTATTATTGTCATTTTAAGAGCTTTTGTCTCTTTTGTCTCCTACACAGTGTCCGCGCGGCTGTCGGTCATTATTATGACTTCACGAGTGAGTCGTCGCTAAACACCACTCCTTCCGCCGATTTATGCAAATGAACAGAGAACTTCACAAGCCACAGCCAATAGGAGTGAAGGATCTGGATATTTAAGGATATTTAGTATTTTATATTTTTTGGTATGTGTTTTATGTTTCCATGTGTATTATTGTAGTCCTAACTGTACTTTGACCGTTTTTATTGAAGTTTAATAAAAAAGAATAATAATAGAAACGAGTTGTGTAGTGATTTCACTGTAACAGACATGAATATAAAAACTGATGCGTGGAAACAACAGCAGAATGTCTTTTACTTGAACTTTAACCTAAAATATACTGGTTTTGATATATTATATTCGTTATATTAGTGTCAATATGAAATAAAACACCTACTGACAAACACTGGTCTAACCCATAATAACGCTTCCTCCAGTGAAAAGTGTTCTGGTCTGAATCAGGAGAGAAATCTGCACAGATCAAGCAGCTCTAAACTAATGTGTGGCTGGATTTTGATGTGAGAGACAACAGGAGATGGACTTTTTCACTGGAGGAAGCGTTATTATGGATTAAACACGTCTTAATGCTGTATTTGTTTCAGGTTTTGTCTTCTCCAGATGTTAACTGATGGACTGGAGTGGTGTGGATTATTGTGATGTTTTTATCAGCTGTTTGGACTCTCATTCTGACGGCACCCATTCACTGCAGAGCATCCATTGCTGAGACACATTTCTACAAACCTGATGAAGAAACAAACTCATCTACATCTCAGATGGACTGAGGGTGAACACATTTTTTATTTTGGGTGAATGATTTCTTAGCAAACAGGTATTTTATGGGGTGTGGCCAAAATAAGTCACATGTTTGTCATGTCCAACATTCATTGGCTACTGAACATTCTTGGCAACAGGACAAGCACGGGTTCAGCCCAGAGACCAGAGATCATGCATCAGTAAATGCCTTCACTTCACGTGATCAGCAGAAGCTTCTGTCCACAGGAGCACGGTGAATCAGAGCCTGGATGTTTCGTTTCTAACTGAACACGCACAGACACACAGACGGACTGATATTTACTGTGTTCGGGTGTCTGCAAATGTGCGGCCTGTAAATGATGCGCTCTTAGGCCGCTGCGATGCAGTTGCTATGGCAACCGTGATGGAAATAGCCCTGCATCTCCACAGGAGCGGAGCGCGGGGTTATTATTGAGGAGCGGGGGGCTGGGGCGCGTCATGTGACCCCAGCTGTTATAAAATCAACCGTACCGACCCATCCGACCGGTCGCCGCGCTCCCCAGCCAATCAGAGCGGCCCACCAGATACGCCTGCAAAGAGTTAATCAGCCAGCATCTGTGAGCACACTAGCCCAAGTACACTACACTAGCACACTACAGATAATTGAGTGCAGATGCTGCTTCAGGCTCCCATCCAGACCCCTAAACCCAAACACGTGACCAGATCGATCACCGTCTGCGCGGTTCCGCCGTTTTCTCCTCCTCCTCCTCCTCCGTTAGTGTGTACTAGTGTGTAGTGTGCTGCGTCGCGTCAGACGCGTGTGCGTGATGGATGCGGCGCGCGCGTGAGGGGGGCGGGAGCGCGTGGACCGCTCGAGCTCCTCTCGTTCGTTTCCTGACGCGAGAAAGACAAAAGAAGAAGAAAAAAAGAGAAGAACGGCAGAAGAGGAACGGACTGGTGTTCGCGGAATCTCAAGGCCCGCTCGGTTCCGTGAGGCGGCTGTGCGCGGCGGGAGAGCCGCGGCTCGGTGCAGGCGGAGCGGCGGAGCGCGGAACTCGAGGCCGGGGATCAGACGGGCCTGTCCGGTAAAGAAAAACATCGCGTTATCAGGCGTTTGTGTGATGTTTAATGTGGCGTCTCCAGCATCAGTCATCAGTGCGTGCGCGATCCGTTCACCGCGTTCGTGATTTCTCTCCTCAGGATCGCGTTTGTTTTCTTTCACCGATGTGTGTCGCGTTCTGACGCGTTTGTAAACGAGCGGATCGTGCGTGTAAACCAGGCGTTTCTGCGCGAATCTGAGCCGTGCTAAACGGCTAATGCTAACGGGCTGCTGTGATGGAGGCAGTTTGGTTTCTAGATTGTTCCGAGTCCATATCATGTCGGAGCTCCATCATTATTAATAACAGATTTTGATTTCGCCTCGTGAACACACACACACACACACACACACACACACAGTGATAGTCAACGTTATCATCATCATCATCATCATGGTGGTGGTTTGTTATTGTTTTTCAGCGTTTCAGTAATTCTCAGGTAATGACAGATGCCTGATTACACTGTGAAGAGCATCATCATCTGTGACCTCACACACACACACACACACACACACACACACACACACACACACACACACACAGAGACTGTGAGGATCATCTCAAGCGGTGTGTTAGTTAGCAGATCGGTTACAGGACTAGTTTGGCTGGAGAAAGACAGCAGCCGTAAACTCACTGCTATTGTGTGAGAGACAACAGACACGTGTCGACATGACTAATGATCCCATTAAAGTGCCTGGGACCCTCATTAAAGACTGGGCTAATTAAACACCCATACCATAGATAGATTAGGTCTGTCTGTAACTCTGCGAAATCGTTCGTTTATACCCTGATATACCACACGTACATCACCGAGACGTCTATGTGATGTCTGCAAGACGTCCCAGATAGCACACAGACGTCTGATAAAGATCTGCGGTGTGCAAACATCTGACAGACGTCTTTAAGATTCAGATTTACACACACAAACATCTCAAAGACATCTAATAGACGTCTATTTGACATCTGATAGACGTGTTGCAGATGAGCAAACACTAAACAATGTGTCGAGACGTTTAGAGTGTTTGCTCATCTGCAGATGTCAAATAGATGTTTATTAGATGCCTTTAAGATGTTTTTGATTTAGAGTGTATGTAAAACTGACGTCTTAAAGACGTCTGGCAGATGCTTTCCAGGGGCCAACAAGTTTACCAAATGAGCCAGGTGTACTTCAGTTAGTCTGACTTATTGTCAGTTGATTTGGTTCACAATAAATCAGACTAACTGAAACAAGCCTGGGTTATTTGGTTTTATGAAGCAGCCCCCGGATCAAGCGATCTTTGACAGACGTCTTGCAGACGTACGTGTGCTATCATGCAAACGTCATGTTTGCAGTCAGAAGATGTGTGCTGTTTTCTTCGATGCAGTGAACGAAAGACTCGTAATGGACTATCTGAAGGGTTCTAGTCTGAAAGACAGTGGTGTAATCTTGGTCTGTTTAGTCACGAGCAGACCGCTGTGATTTAGCTGTTGATATTACGCTTGAAAAACACTAATAGCTGCTTTAATCCGACGGAGTCATCAGGGAATGTCAAACCCCACCATAACAATTTAGGGAACTATGAAATCCATTTCATTATTTCCTATATATACTATTTTCCCCTCAAATTCTTTTTTTTTTTAATTTTTTTTATTATTTTTTCTTGATTCTGTTTTTTGTAATTAATTTGTCATGAATAACCATGTCTAATCAATTGAGTTCATAAAACCTATTAAAACTAATAGGCCTAATTTAGTATAATTTTAACAGTAATAGAATATGAAATCTTATGTTTTTACATTAATTCCATTTTCTTTTTCCCAAATTATGTTTTATATATTTTTTATAATTCTTTCTTTAATGGTTTATTTTGTTTTATTTATTTATTTATTTTTTGGGAGATTGTTTTTATAATTAATTTTTAGTCATGATAATTCATGTCTAAAGTTCATAAAACACTAAAATTAATCATTTGTAATAATTTTAACAGTAGTAGGGCCTTATGAAATCATATGTTTTTGAATTAATTCCATTTTATTTTTCCCAAATTGTTATATATTCCCCCAAATTCTGTGTTTTTGGTTTAATTTTTTTTTTGTTGCTGGATTCTGTTTTTGTAGTTAATTTTAGTCATGAAAAGCCATGTCTAATCAATTGAGTTCATAAAACATTAAAACTAATAATTTAGTATAATTTTAACAGTAATAGAAATCTATGTTTTTGAATTAATTCCATTTTATTTTTACCAAATTATGTTTTATATATTTTCCCCCATATTCTTTGTTTTTGGTTTATTTTACATTATTTATTTATTTTTTGGAGACTGTTTTTATAATTAATTTTTAGTCATGAAAAACCATGTCTAATCAATTGAATTCATAAAACATTAAAACTAATAAATTATATAATTTTACCAGTAATAGGGCCCTATCAAATCTTGTTTTTGCATTAATGCCATTTTATTTTTCCCAAATTATGTTATTTATATATATATATAAATATATATTTTTCCCCCAAATTCTTTCTTTTTGGTTTAGTTCTTTTCTGGATTCTGTTAATGTTATTCATTTTAGTCATTAAAACCACGTCCAGCAGCTGAGTTCATATTAAAACATGTTAAAACTGATAATTTATTATAATTTTAACAGCATTAGGACCCTATGAAATCATATGTTTTTGTATTAATTCAATTTTATTTTCCCCAGATTGAGATTTCTGTAGCTTTTTTTCTGTTTCCTGTATTTTGTGATTTAATACAATTTTGTCATCTAAATATTTGAGCTGATATGTGTAAAAGAACTCATATACGAGACTCCTGATACTGAATAGAGGACAAAGGAAATAAGCATCGACGCTTCATCAACCTGCTGTTACAAATGCATAACTAACGTTTTGATATTTCAGAAGCAGAATGTTTAATAGTGATATTTGAAATGATTTGGAGGTGAAAAGCGAAAACATGCTTTAAATATAAACCTAAAATCACCGGCAGTGAGTCACTGATTCAACTGATTCGTTCAAACGGCTGATTGATTCGGTAACCAAACGCCGTCGTGTGTCACTCAGAGACTTCGTTTAAAAACATCGTCTTTGACGAAATACACCAAAAACAAGAATTGTTGTGTCTCAAATGCTAGTCAATTAATGTGAACTTGTTTATTGAGCTGTTCATCAAATCAATATCGTGTTTGCAGTCGTGCTGATATTTGGTGAAAAACTCTACTCTTTGTGTGATATTAACTATATGATATAAAAATAAAAAACATATAAAAGTCACACGGGGGCATTTTTGCCCCCTTATCTTGAATTTTAGGGTAAATCTAAATGTATTTTAATCCCTGTAATCAAATGGATTGTCATGAGATTAGCTGATCCATACAGAAATAAATTGCAGATAATGCTGCAAAATGAGCATAAACTTGAAATGTGTTCAGTGATCTGAGTTAGCTTTATTGTACAGTATTCAGTTTGGCGTGATCTCTTTGTACTTCATATGTTGCTGCTGGATCAAGTAAAGCTGCCCAGTCTTAAAGTCTTAGGCCAGCGCCTTTGTGTTTTCTGGTTCTTCTGCTTTTGTAGACTCTAAGGCTCTAGAAATGAAAGTGTTTGGTGAAGTGATGTGGAACTGTCATGCTTTTAAGACTAGGAACTTCTTCATAGTCTTGCAGTCATACAGAACAACAGCTTATGTCTGAATGTCTGTCAGTCGGTCAGACACACTTAGTAGTGCTTTGGTGTAAGTTCTGATGAATGAATGAGCGTTTAACTTCTCAAAACTAAGGAACCAAAACTCCATCAAGTGTTGGTTCAGGTTGAACTGTTTAATGCAGCCTTTAACAGAGTTGAATTATAGAAAAATGTTATAGTGTTATATGTGTAAGCCAGGTTAAAGAGAACCGGTCTAATATGGTCATACTCCTGGTCCTCAATAGAACTGTAGCTGCTGCATTAAGCAGAAGAAACAAAGACTTAATTACACATTTCATCATTATCTTTGCATTCATGGTCAAACACATCGCTGTGTAAGTGGCATTATGCATGCACCTAGACTGTGCTGGTTGATGTTTGGAGAAATATCAATATAATGCTGTAGAAGATCCTTTCTTCATGAACACAAACAAAGATTTTTAGACAAATAATCCATAGAGTCCAGTGTTTCCCATGAACCACGCCCCCTCCCCACCCAAGAATCACCTGCACTCAGAATTGAATTGATTTTAACTAAAGGCATATAAATAATAAAATAAGAACAAATGAATTAATAACAATCATCAGCACAAACAAAAACAGTAAGATACAAATTAAATTAACAGTACTTCTAGGTACTGAATTACTACAGAAACTGAATAATCTATTCACCTGTAAAATAGCACTGGATAGTGTTCACTGTATGAATAGGCAGTAATGACAGACAGCAGCAGGTTTATTTAGGCTGCTGTCTCTTTAAGACCTCATGCAGGGATGTAAAATACTGTTACACAGGGCTCTACCCTTACTTTTCTTTTTAGGAGCTATTGTCCTCCTAATTTAAAAAAAAAAAATAGATTTAGGAGCACCTTCTGATCAATAACCAAATCTGATCAAAAATTAGCCTTCCTAATATGATGTGACTCCTTAAAGTGATTTACAGGGGCATTTTATTTTTACCTTTGTAATGGCATTTTTCTAATTTTATTAAAAGTATGTCATCTTTGTCAAATTAAGAAGTTTATAAGCTTTTTAAAATTTGTAATTTAAAAAAAAATTAATAAGAAGTAGAATAAGACAAATAAGTTATCATCATATGAAATTTGTATTAATAAAAAATTAATTTGTACTACAGAGATGGCACAGAAGAACACTAAAGTGGCTTGTAGGTACATTTTCAGACGTTTAATGAGGCTCAGAGGTGGCATGAGTGCAGTTAAATTCATATAGAGGGTAATGTTTTAAATATAGCATTTTGAATATAGAAATATTAAATGATTTAAATAACTGAAATTATATGTTAAAAATGCAACTAAATCCACCAGCAGGTGGCGGCAAGTCACTGATTTTATCACTGAGTCATTCATTCAGTTGATTCATTCGAACGGCTGATTCAGACGAATGAAGCAAGTGACTGTGTTTATGAATGGGTAATCATGAATCACTGACTCACTAGATTCGTTTAAACACGCAGTTCATTCATGAATGAAACACTGCTGTGCTTGCTTGGAGATGCGCAGCGGCTGAGCTGTTACTTTATTTGGAACTATTTTCCTTGATGAAATGGAGCAAAATCGAGCAGTAGTGTTATAGTCAGACAGCGTAAGTCACTTAATATTCACTTCTTTACTGAACTGTCTATTAAATCAATATCACATTTTCAAACTCCCTTAATAATTATTCAAAGCTGTCACTCTCCGTAGTTCATCACGATCTGTGGAGGCAGAGAGCGCGCGTGAGTTCTCTTTCACTTTAAATGAGCAACACTCAAAAGCATGTAGCGGAAACACTGTAGTCTATATAATGCAAATGCAACAGATCCCTGAAGTTGACACTTCTAAAACATGCAAGACAAAATAATGGTTATCCATACAACCAAAGTTGATGAATCAGTGTCTTCTGAAGCAAAACAACAAGGGTGGGTGAGAAAAATACCAATACCCACCTATGACTTTTGGCCGGAAGTGATGATTTACGGTTCAAAAAGTTTTTAATAGTATACAAACCTATTGTTTAACTTCAGAAGACATTGATTCATTACCTGGGGTTGAATGGATTACCATTGTGTTGGTTTTTTGTGGTTTTTGAAGCGTCCACTTTGTGGAGATCCCATACACGTGTAATATACTGACTCAAACAGAGTATTTTTCTTAAATCTTAATTTGTGTTCCTCTGAAGAAAGTCAGTCATATACATCTGGGATGGCAATGAGTGTGAGTAATTGATGAGAGAATTTTCATTTTTGGGTGGAGTATCCCCTTAACTTCTCAGAAAATGAGATTTAGGATTTCATGTCCATTTTTATGTTTGTATGTAGATTGACTACAGACAAATAGCCTTCAGACTAAGTGTACTTGGGATGTTATTTAGTTGTTAAAAATATGAATGTAACACTAAAGCAAAGTTCTCAATATGGGCTGTGTTTTCCCTCTATTTTCAGAACATCGCAAGCTTCCAGATTCCAGAGAGAGAAAGACGCTATCATATTGAGAGTATCGGATTAAAAGAGCAACCCGGATGACATGGACTGACCACGGAAAACCTGGAGCTAGGACCAGCTACACTGAAAAACACCTTACAGTAACGGGCAAGGATTGGACGATCAAAGAAAACAACAAACTTACTGGACTGAGTAACTAACATGGGAAAAGACAAATGTTTGGATACAGCTGGAAAAAAATTGTTGGCAAAGATCTTCGTGAAACCTGGCTTGAGCACGTGCCGAAAATCCCTGTTACACAGGAAATATGAAAAAAAGTCATGATCTTAAAGTATTGCTCTTCCTCAAGCTATTTTCAGTGTCAGTGAATACATGTGCCAACTGGAGAAAGATTTTTTTTGTTTGTCTGTTGCAAACCTGTTACTGAACTATTATAATTCTACTGCATGGCTGCTATCCACATCCGTTCGCACAGTTACCAAATGGCAAGGAGATATTTCACACTACAGAATCAAGATATTGACATTCTCTTGATGAAACTTAATTGAGTTGCTATTTTGGTGGAGTATTTTTACCTCTTGGCTAATAGACATTTTGTGATAACACTAAACCTTCATTCATCATCTTTTTACAGAGATCTTTGGATCTAGTGCCAAACCACGTAGTGGCATTTGTGACACCGTATCTGTGAATGAACGTGCGGCTGCTGCATTTTCCATCTTCACATTGTTTTTATGTTTTAACTCAAAGCAGCAAATTGAATCTCCTGGCTTTATAAATCTCACTTAAGACATTTGCTGGGACCTCCTATATTGCTGCTACAGATGTGAGTTTAGGTTTCTAATACTAAGCATTCCAGTTTGCCATTTGGATCCTTTTTTTGATAAAGAAGGGTTGCTAATAGCAGCTTTTGCAGAACTCTACACACAAAAATGCAGAACATTCCCAACAGTGCAGTTCCTCTTCATCCGGGGTTTAGTCGGGGAGGAAGTGTTGTCGGTTCCCCGTATCAATCCCACCCTTCGGACCTTCAGATATCTCCCAGAAACTCAGAGGACTATGCGGCCATACAGCAAGCTCAACCTACCCTGCAGAGTCATGGGCAGCACCTGCACCTGCGGAGCCAACAGCATCTTCTACACGCTCCTCCTATACACGGCTATGGATCCAGAAGAACAACTGGAGAGATGACGCTGGGAAACGCTCACAGTGGAGCAGGAGGAGGAGGAGGAAACTCTTACCGTAAGGACAGTGTGGATTATTATTTTTCCGTGAGTGGACGAGAAAGAAGCAGAAGAGGCGGAGCAGCGTATGGCGCGGGATTTAGATACTCAAACGTGGATGGACATGCGCCTCATCAGTACCACCTGTCTGGTTCAGGGTCATCCTCTGGAATGATTTCTCCCTACTCTATGGATTACGGCTCTGGCAGTGCCTCTGCAGTTGGGAGTAGTAATAGCAGTGGCGCTGGTTCATTTTCTCCTTCCCAGCAATACAGTTTGGCTCATGCTGCTTCAGTACAATCAGGTGCTCAGATGCATCAACGGCAGCATGGCCAGAAATATCAAGGATTGCACCAAGGTCAGCATCAGCGGACATACCCGCTTTCTGGAAACAGAATCCCCCCTCAGTTTGGACACTACGCCCCCCTAAATGCAACCTCAGGCTCTACTGGAATGTATAACTCCCCACCACAAAGATACGATGCGAGCAGCAGCAGTAGCACGGATGCCAAAATGAATAACTCTCCCACTCAGTCTAATCCAAATACTCATACAAGTTCATCTGCTTCAAACAGCTGTGAGAATATGGGACAAAGCTACACATCGTCGGCATATTCGCCGCAATCTCAGTCCCTTCACAAGCATGCCCCCCATTCCCAGCAGCGTCCCTCTCAGCACAGCACTGGAGCAGGTTATGACCTCTCCCTCAAAATGCAGCACCATGGACAATTGCTCACCAAACTGCCCCATTCCTCTGTGTCCTCCAGCCCTGCTCTCCCTTCACACCCCTCTCAAGACCTCGCCAAATCTCCTATGCACTCCCAAAGTCAACAGGCTCACATTCATCAGAACTTCAGTCCCATATCTAATCCCTCTCCTGCTCCGTCTGCCGTACAGTCTCCGAGCTGCAGCTCCTCCTCGTCTCCACTAATGGGGAGTTCTGAAGGAAACAGTGCTGCTACTCATCTGCAGCCATCATCAGACCCCTCTGTTTCAAATGCTCGCAGCAGCCAAAGCCATGGACGTCTTCTGCAGGCCGTCCCTCAGCTGAGCCCCACTCCCAATTCAAATAGCAGCATCAGTAGTTGTGGTAGCGGCTTAGGCACTAAAGCATCTGTTTTGAACCACGGTGCAGGGGTCGGTCATGCTGCCGTGAGTCAGAACCGAATGGGACAAAGTCTTCGGGGTGGTCCAGGGGAAGATGGCTCCCTGTATCCTCATGACAAACTCTTGCAGGACCCCGGTCTAAATAGTCTCAATGCTCTGACCTCTCAAGTGGAGAATCTACCTAATACAGTGCAGCACATGCTTCTAACAGACACTGTGTTGCCCCAGAAGAAGAGCAGAGACGGTGCACATCACCTTCAGATGCAGCAAGGATCTCAGTCTTTACCTGGCAACCAAAACAAATCTGAAAATTCCAGTGGTCAGACCTCAGTGATTGAAGAGAGATCTGAGATGCTGGAAGCAAAAGGGCATCAACAAGTAGAACGTAAGAGAATTAGGCAGGCAAGTGGAACAAGCAACGAATCTGAGCCAGAAAGCTTCCCATCATCACGGAGTCAGATGCTGTCGGAAGCGAGTCAACAAGTATTGGATCTCCAGGTCAACACTGGGGTCATTTCAACAGCTTCAAAACAACTGTCTCAAGCAAAGACACCAGAAACCCTGACTCCCTCCTCCTCCTCACCGCCATCAGTTCATCCTTCTGGAGAACCCAGCCCAAAGCAACCAGTATATCCCCCTGCTCCGCTATCTCCCATTCACTCGGCACGTCCAAACTGTGTGCCAGAAAAAGACCTTTGTAATGACGATGATAGTGGAATGAAGGGATGCCAGATCAAAATGATAAAAGATGAAGAAAGCGAAGTTGAAAATGCAGATCCTTCCTGTGATAGAGGGAATTCAGAGAACAGACTGTCAGTCCTGCCCACAAAGGATGAAGCCGAGACCGATGCACAGCAATTTGAAAGTCTGAGTAAAAATGTGAATGTTTCAGAGCAACATAATGTTGGGGGTGTTGGAGTTATTGTCTCTGCTCGATCTGAAGTGAATACTGAATCAAGCAAGCACACGGGAGCCAAATCTCCACGTTATGTTGTTTCTCATTACTCAAACAAACACAGCAATCCTGGGGACCAACGTGATGTGAATGTCTTGAGAGAGACAAGAAATCACAATGGAGAAGGAGAGATGTGCATGGAAACATATGTGTCGCAGTATGATATTTCCCCTAAACAAGAATTTGGCCCAAACTCTCAACCCTCTATTCAGTCTCACCCAGCAACATTTAAATACAGTAATCCTGAGGTACATTATACTGCTGCAAAGAGCAAAGGAAAGTTAGGACTAGCAAGTAGTATGGGCACAAATAGATGCCAGAATTATCATCAGCTGCAGGCCAGCTATGGGTCTATTGGCAGGAAGGATATTGGTGTTTTTGCTATGGAGGGGGGGAGGGCTATTGTCTCAAGAAGTCAGGATAGCAGTTCTCAGTTTCAACAATCGTTTCCAAGTCTTTTGCAAGAAGTGCTCCAGGGTCATCACTTAGATAGACGCTATGGCCGTCTCGACCAGACATCTGGTGTTCATCAACAGCCTCAAGATACATCGCAGCACCGTTATCAAACTAGACTACCTTACAGTATGGTTGAAAATTTGAGTTCACATGCAATGGGCTCTCAAGCACTTATAAGTGGACTTAATGTCAAGTTCAGTCAGATGGCCTCTGGAAAACCACCAAATTCAAGTCAAAATCAGGGACCAGATAGCGATGTTGTTTTAGGCCCTCCTCATCCCTCTTGGGATTCTGAAGCACATAAGCCCAATGTGACTCATGGGATCTCTTTAGAAAAAGGCAAAACCAGTCTGTCTCCCAGCCAGTCCTCCCACATGCAGCAGTCTTTAGATCTCACAACAGGAGTCCCTTCAAAGCACATTAACTTGGCTGACTATTCTTTGCAGCACAGAAAACCATCCAGATATGGTACCTCTCCTTCTGCTGTGGAACAATTGCTTTTACAGGAAGCTGAGCCATTGGCATGTGGTGTAGGTCCTATCAGTTACACTCAATCTCAGATATCCTCAGGAAGGCGCTCAGTAATCTGTGATGTGTCCCCTTCTCGACGAACAACACCAGAAAGAGAGAGAGGACACTCTGGGACCTCTGGACCCTCAGTCATTCAGCAGCCATTTTCTTCATCTGGATCAAATGAGCAAGAAGGTTGCAAGGAAGAAATAAAAGCAAAGAAAGCACAAAACAAGGAGGATTCATTAAAGACTGAAACTGCAGGTCAGAACACAGATGGTTACTGCAGCACGCCACCCAGTAAGGAATCTAATAAGCCCCTTCATCCCCCTGTAGACGTTGATTCCGATATAGAAAAGACCAGCAGTGCCAAAGGCAACAGTGAAGCCACCAGCAACCTGCCATATCTTTTGCAAATGTCCTCAAATCCCTTGTCCTCACCACCAAGGCACCAGTCTTTCTCGCAGGTTGTTGATGGTTTCAGAGCATATGGTTTCAGTGACACCATGGATGGACCAAAAATGATCTCCCTTCCTACACCTCATCAACCATTCCACACAGTATCAGCATATTCTAAAACCACACCGTCTACTAACAAGTTACAAGCGTTTCCACAGAATTTACCTCCTCACGAGAGACCAGACTGGACTCCTGACAGACAAAGGCTAAGAGGAATGGACAGACATGTTCCTCAGAGACTTTCTGAACCGAAGTGTAAATCCCAAGCTTCAAGTGATATTCTGCCTAGTCAGCCTCACCTGTCTCGACAGCACTCTTATCCCGGTTCACACTTTGACATGAAAATGTGGGACACTTATCCTGAAAGAGAGGGAGCTGGACAACCCACTACAGTCCCTCATGAGCACGTAGGTTCTCAGCCAGTCACAAATGCTGGCCCCAAACTTGGAGAAGAGGACATTTCAGATAAGAGTGCGGATGACACGGCCAAATCTTTCCACTCACTGGCTCCAGTTGGTGCTATTAGCCCTGCTGGGCACACTAGTAAGACTAACCAAGGGATTCAGCTGGGGCAGAGAGCAACCAAAACTGGAACATCGTCTGAAACCAACCCTTTAATCATGAGAAGGAGAGTTAGATCTTTTATTTCTCCTATTCCAGCTAAGAGGCAACATCAGGATGTTCCAGGTCAGCGATCAGGATCAGCTTATCACTCCCCACTATCTCAATCCCACTCTGATTCTAGACTTGCAACCAGCAATTGTTCTGGTAGTACTGATACTCAGCCAAAATTGCCATCTCCCAAAATACAGCATTCTATATCCAGCACTAATTCACCTCCTCAGTCCAAAGCAAAGTTTGTGCCCCCAAGAAAGGGTCATGGTCTAAAACTTGAGGCGATTGTGCGGAAAATTACTCCCGGTGTGAAAAAAAATGACTTCAGCAATAGTCATGTGGAATCTGACTTCTCTGAGGTATCTCATTACACCTCTGATATGCCAGACCCTGAGGGTGGTACATCGTTTTCCAGTGGTCCTCAAGGAGAGGAGGCATGCTTATCTTACCTTGATGATTCTCATACTTTAGATGATCTTATGCCATACAGAGCAGTTGAAGATGCGTTCTCCTCCGATTCTCAGACCCTTAAACCAGGTGCAACAGCTTCTAGTACTAGTGCCCTCAGAAGTTTGCCAAAAGATTTTGACTTTGGATTAGGTGCTGCTGGATCTACAGGGTCACTGGGTGAAAGCGATAAGGATGATTTTACTTTGTTAGGACCCCTTCCACCAGCTCCTCCATTACCTTGTCCTGTACAAGGATCCCCTCCTCCATCTTCTTCTGCATTGTCTGACATACAGCAGTTCACAAACACTTATCAACAGCTGGAAACTCGACGAGGTGAGCAGTCAGCTGCTAACCTGCTGAGGCAGAAACTTCAAGAGACTGGCATGGGCTTTGATGATTACCCAGGTGGGGATTACTATGGGACCACCACTGGCCATAGTCAGAGCCCTGGGCACCACCTTCTGTCCAGAGCAGCTCAGCACCAGATGACTTCTCTCAGGTTGACAAGTTCAGAGTCTAAACCGTCAGAAAACACTGTCCCCAAAGGTTATTTTCCATCAGGTAAGAAAAAAGGTCGCCCAGTGGGCAGTGTGAATAAGCAGAAACGTGCCCAAGCACAAATTCAGAATGCAGCAACAAGCATACCTGCAGCTTCTCTTCCCTCACCCACAGCTGAACCTCAGACTGTCCCAATCCCAGACACTGCAAGTGAAGTGCCCCAAGAG
>JAFVLL020000170.1:0-12946 GCA_021397915.2 Tor tambroides
AACCGATTGACTTTTTTTTTTTTTCGTTTTCAGGCTAAATGATTTGTTATTGGTCAACGTATTGGTGAACATTTAGGAAAGAAGTAAAACCAACTAAAAGGCATGAATACTTTTTACAGTGTTCTTTGGTTTCTAAGCAGCCAACACTGTTTTATCTTTAAATAAAGTGAACACCCACCAAAAGCGCTACCCTGACTATCCAGCAGGGAGCGCACCATGAATGGCAAATTGCATTAACCTGCACCTTTCACCAATCGAAAGCTGGAGGCCTTTATGTTTATTTGTTACTGGGTGAAAATAATGAGAAAAAGAGGGTCACCTGTGTGCGTGTGTGGTTGAGCTATACTCTACATAATGGGGCCAAAATGTCCTTAAGATGGCAATATCCAAAAATCCTTGTCCTTGTGGGGACATTTTTGGTCCCTATGAAGAAACAAACTTATAAATCACACAGAATGGATTTTTTGAAAATCTAAAATTGCTGAAAATTTTGTGGGAGGGGTACGTAGGTTTAGGAAACGGGGACAGAAAAAACAGTATAAAAGCCATTATGTCTATGGAGTATGTCCCAATAAAACATGGAAATCCAATATTTGTGTTTGTGTGTGTGTGTGTGTGTGTGTGTGTGTGTAGACAGCAGAATAATCATTTTTTTATTTCACTTTATTTTATTAATTATAAAGCACAAAATATATATAAATTATGATTTAGCTACAATTGGTGCTTAGATGCATCACTGTTTTGATACTGAATTATCTACAAAAAACAAATAGTTCATAGATATAAAGATTTACTTGCAAAGTTCCTATAAATAAAGATCTGTCCCAACTTCTATTAACCAAACACTTTTAAATATCTTTATTTAAAAAAAAAAAAAAAAAAAAAGTATATAGGTACAAAATATAGGTTTATTAATTGCATTTGCTTCAAATCAAATCAAGCTTGTGATGTTCTGCTTCATCTGTGATTTGGTTGATGAGTAGAAATATTCATTTAGCATTAAAAATGGCTATAATGGAATAAATGGGTAAAAATATTTGCCAGTGAAAAGCAGGCAGTTGCTGTTGGTCTCTTTTTTGATGCAGTTATTTGAGAGCTAAATTGGAACTATATTGGAAATGTTTACTTATTTTGACACCAAATGCATAATCAAATCAGATAGAACATATAATAAATGCATAAATGTTTATGGGAAACTTTTTGAGGAGTTGGCATGCAGATATGGACCTGCTTGTTTAGTATAACATATCTGTTTTGTTTTAGTAGTAATAATGGCCATCTCTGCTATATGTAAAACTTAATAAAACAGCTCAGTAGCTGAATGCAGTATAGCGAGTCTCACAATAGAGAGTAATTGAATAGTAAATAGTTCACAGAGCATAGATTCCATTTTTCCATCCATGCTTGCCTCTTTTCCTCCCTCTGCATGAACAGGAAGCTGGACACAAACATGGAGGAAATCTGGAGCCACTAGAGCTGTAAAGCCTGGTGGATTCATTAAGTTCTTCATTGTCTTATGAGAAGTTTCTATCCCTTCCATGGCCACAGGGTCAAGAAACGAGATCTTATTTTTAATGTAAAATTAATTCAAACTAAATCTGATTTTATAACAAATGTGTTACCAAATGACCCTTCAAGGCCAACAATCAAATGTGTATTTGATGAGAACAGTCTTAGATCTAATAGAAACAATGACATAAGATTATTGTCCCAAGATCTTTAATTGTCTGATTTAGGAGGAACTGGGTTTTACAACAACAGACAGCTTTGACTGTTCTGATTGTATAATTTGCACTGAAATGTTCGCCCATGCACAAACACTCTCTTATGTGTGTAAAAGACTTGCCACAACACCACAGCAAAAAATCAAACACAGCAACAAATAACTAAATAATAAAGTCAATCTTTAACATGTTATTTCCATGTTGATATGTTTCACTTTTGAGCAAAAAACGGCTGAAGACAGTCCACCAGACACTGACTAGCTTTTTACTAGCTGCCTTAAGAGACTTGTGATATCCTTTGCTGTTTACTCAGTAACAGGGTGTTAACCTTTATTCTGTTGCTTTTTTGACTAGCTGCTTTATATCCACATGTGGGATCAAGTTGAATAGTTCTCAATTAAGTTTAACAAGGCGATATCCCTGCAACCATCTACTTTATCTGTCCCTTCAAAACAATACAAATACAATAGACCAAAAATGGTTTGTGGAGAGACACAACAGGTGCAGAGTAACATCATAATTAGGAAAAGCTCATGTTTATATAATGAGCCATTATGTCATTTAACCATAGTAAGGCTAGACTTACTGATGGAAATATCAGAGAATTTAAAATCTAAACATTTACTGTAAAAGTCATGGAAGTTTCTATAGTGAACATACTATTTTTATTTTTTTTCCAGTTATGCTCTGCTCTACAATGGCAGTTCTCAGTTGTCATTGGACACCCCTGGATATTGCTCTTTAGGGCTTTTCACACTGATCATAATTTACCCAAGGTTAAAAATGAATCCTGGCTATTCTTATGCTGATGTTTCACACTGTAAATTCCTTAACCCTTAAGACTATCAGGTACTTTAATTCACATGTTTTGTGTTATTAGTTAACATTTCCCCTTTTTACAATGTGAAATGTTTCCATAACTGTCCAAAGTATGTTAATATGAGGCACAGGATTGGGTATCTGCTGCTAAGCATCTAGCCACAACATTCTAACATCGCACTGTTTCACACTGCACAAGTTTGGCGGTGCAATCTGGCTCTAACCCTGCTTTTAAATTAGTGTAAAACATACCTTTACCTGGGGTTAAAATCAGGGTTTCGAATAGTGATAACCCAGGGTTAAGAACAGGGTGAAAAGCCCTTTTTTGAGTGCAGTTTGTAAACTTACTTAAAATAATTCATTAATCTAGATTTCCAATCATTGTAACATCCATTATAGTTACCACACTGTTTTGAAGGACTGTTTACATAAAGTGAGGTTATAAATCTGGCTGAAAGGCTTACAGAACACAGCACATCTCAAAAACACCCAGGAAAATGTGCATTTAGAGGTTAGGGGTCACATCTTACAAACACTTCACCAGACAGCACTGCTCCTGAAGAGGACAGGGTGAGACAGGATCCATGCACGAGTGGAAATTGATGATATTTGATAAAGTTGAAGTTGCTCATTCGTCAAATCGACCCTCCAGGATACTCTCGAAGGAAAACGGGACAAACTTGAAGCCCTGTCCTGTGTAGAATTTGTTCTGGAACTCCACCCTAAATGACAGGAAGGACAGGACAAAAGAACGCAATGTCAGAGCGGTGCTGAGCGGGATATTTAATATTAAAAACACCTGTGGATTCCTCTTGACAACAATGTACTTGCATCTTTGTTTACTTGTGGTTATTTCCTCAAATGTAAAAGCGTGTGGAGGTGAAAGGATGAGAATTGGGTTGGGCTGTATGACCATATGAGGAATGTGTCAGCCGGTGGAGAGTCTGTTATACTGTGGCAGCTATTAGTAGGCTGAATGACACTCATGCCCTCTTACAACAAACCTATATTATTGTTCAATTTTAAGATTACTGGCAACATTTGGATAACAGTTCTCACTTGACTGATTAACAGAACTGTTACATTTGCTTTGTATAAACCTAAATTTATACATTTTACACAGACTGTAAAATAAACACAAGCACTCATTTCTCAGAATGTTCTGTGCAAAGGTCATACTAGCTTAAAAATACTCTCTACACTGATAAAAATGATTTTGTGGTGAAGTAAATACTACATAAAAATAAATGTAATTTCTACATAAAATAATTTAGTTCAGAAAAAAATTTACAAGGATTTTATTAAGTAAATTTTACATGTTAGTTTTTTCAGTGTATATGAGAATAATTGATGGGGAATACTGAGGTTGAACAACTATATGCTATGAAATGTGTGTCATCTTCAACATATTTTTGCCTTTATTTCTGAAACTTTCATACCTGTAAGCTCTGTGGGTAAACTGTTATTCGAGCTATTTCTCCAACTTTGTCTATAATGGGCACATTTTTCATTTTCTCCAGGGTTTGCTGCCAGGAGTGAAAAAAGGCATAATCGCACACATTCCTTCACTGTCATTGGGTCATAGATAAGAATGTTTAGATTTGCCGTTGAGAGAAAATATTTTTGAACTGAAGGTTGAGATTTTGAGAAAGGTAATGTCCAGACACAGATTTTTGAAATCAAACAGACAGCTGTTAGTGAGTGTTAGGGAGGCAGTTCCTTGTGGAAAAAAGTAAGATGAGTAAAATGTGTATGGGTACACAAGAGAAGGAAACATTTAAGAGTGGAGGAATGTCTCGCTGCTGTGATAAATATTTAAGCCAAGAGAGAAAAGACTCTTCCATCTTTCCACACACAGAACAAGTAAAACCACCAACAGTGCAGAACCTCATTTCCCTCGACATGTCTGTGTGTGCTTAGACCATGGAACACATTTTGAATGGATCGAGCCAAGAATGACATCAAAACGCCATAATAAGTGCCTCTCGCTGAATGTTTTGTTCTTGCCATGACTAGCATACAACAACTGGTGTATACATACATATATACATATATATATATATATATATACATTGTATATATATATATATATATATATATATATACATTGTATATATATATATATATATATATATATATTTATATTTACAGGTGCTGGTCATATAATTAGAATATCATCAAAAAGTTGATTTATTTCACTAATTCCATTCAAAAAGTGAAACTTGTATAATGTATACATTCATTCCACACAGACTGATATATTTCAAGTGTTTATTTCTTTTAATTTTTGATGATTATAACTGACAACTAATGAAAACCCCAAATTCAGTATCTCAGAAAATTAGAATATTGTAGAAAGGTTCAATTTTAAAGACATCTGGTGCCTCTAATCAGCTAATTAACTCAAAACACTGCAAAGGCCTTTAAATGGTCTCTCAGTCTAGTTCTGTAGAGCTACACAATCATAGGGAAGACTGCTGACTTGACAGTTGTCCAAAAGACAACCATTGACATCTTACTGAAGGGCAAGACACAAAGGTCATTGCAAAAGAGGCTGGCTGTTCACAGAGCTCTGTGTCCAAGCACACACATTAATAGAGCGAAGGGAAGGAAAAGATGTGGTAGAAAAAAGTGTACAAGCAATAGGCATAACCGCACCCTGGAGAGGATTGTGAAACAAAACCCATTCAAAAATGTGGAGAGATACACAAGGAAGTGGACTGCAGCTGGAGTCAGTGCTTCAAGAACCACTACGCACGGTGATATGCAAGACATGGGTTTCAGCTGCTTCGCCATTCCTTGTGTCAAAGCCACTCTTGAACAACAGACAGCATCAGAGACGTCTGAGACAAAAAGGTTGGATAGCACTGAGTGGTCCAAGTTATGTTCTCTGATGAAAGTAAATTTTGCATTTCAACACGGAAATCAGATCCCAGAGTCTGGGGAAGAGGGGAAGGCACAGAATCACGTTGCTTGAGGTCCAGTGTAAAGTTTCTGATCAGTGATGGTTTGGGGTGCCATGTCATCTGCTGGTGTTGGTCCACTGTGTTTTCTGAGGTCAAGGTCAACACGACGTATACCAGAGGAGTTTAGAGCACTTCATGCTTCCTGCTGCTGACCAACTTTATGGAGATGCAGATTTCATTTTCCAGCAGGACTTGGCACCTGCACAGAGTGCAAAGCTACCAGTACCTGGATTTAAGGACCATGAAGTATCCCTGTTCTTAATTGGCCAGCAAACTAACTGACCTTAACCCCATGAAAATCTATGGGGTATTGTGAAAGGAAGATGCGATATGCATGGGCCCAACAATGCCGCGCAGAAGAGCTGAAGGCCACTATCAGAGCAACCTGGGCTCTCATAACACCTGAGCAGTGCCACAGACTGATCGACTCCATACTCCCTTCGCCGCATTGCTGCAGTAATTCAGGCAAAGGAGCTAACTAAGTATTGAGTGCTGTACATGCTCATACTTTTCATGTTCATACTTTTCAGTTGGCCAAGATTTCTAAAAATCCTTTCTTTGTATTGGTCTTAAGTAATATTCTAATTTTCTGAGATACTGAATTTGGGGTTTTCATTAGTTGTCAGTTATAATCATCAAAATTAAAAGAAATAAACACTTGAAATATATCAGTCTGTGTGGAATGAATGTATACATTATACAAGTTTCACTTTTTGAATGGAATTAGTGAAATAAATCAACTGTTTGATGATATTCTAATTATATGACCAGCACCTGTATATACACATACACACATATACACACTTCTGCCTTGTAAAATCATTATCAGAACAAGTTATTCTTGAGAGGCAGTGATATGTTTACCTTTCCTCTTCACATTCTTTCCCTCTGTAGTACATTTCAGAAGTATGACATAATCTACACACTAAGATCTTAACAGAAAAGAGTGTCAAAGATAGAGTGATTGTAAAACAAAACAGTTTTAGAAGAGACAACTCAGCTGTACGATTCTATTCATTCATAGCTTTTTGCTAATATCATTTCAACGATAGTTTTTGCGTGTTATTGGATATGACAATTTTAATGTAATTCATCTTAGCAGAGTAGATCTGCTACAAGTGCAGAGCAAATATGACTTGCTACTGCCAACAGATACACAGACACGCTGCTGTGAGCGTGTAAGATATGATGTTGCTGCTGCATGAACAGGCATACATAAATACCCTAGAAGATGTTGACAGGTGGAGCTGGTGGAGGTGGTGGGTTTCAGACAAACTCTGATAGCATTCTGCAGAACCAGTATACAGTGAACACTGAACCAGACTATTTAAATGCTGAGCAAACAATCTTATTGGCTGTAGATTGAACAGAGGCCAATCAGCTTATGCTGTGGTAAATGATGTGATTGCTAACATATTGCATAAAAAAGACCTATCAAAAGACCCATCTAGAGTTTCATGACTGAACTAGATGTATAGCTCAAATGGTATTTTTGAGTGAAGTCTTCAAAATGTCTTCTAAATGTCAAAATGTTAAAGATGAATTGTTTAAATTCATTTGTATGTGGTTACACTGGTAAATTACAGCCCTGTGTGTTGATGTGTGTGTTTATCTCACCAATGCAAGCGCAGAGCATGCAGGAATGCAGACAGTCCCTCCATAATGAGTAAGATGCACACTGTTAGCGTTGCAAAGGCAGAGAAAATGATCGACAGGCCAAAGAATCCACCACCACTCCTCGAGGACAGTCCAAGATGCATCACCATTCCCCAAAGAACCTCAGACAACTCTGATAGACAGACAGAGAAAGAGTGAGATCAATTTTAACAAGCCTGTGGAGGTGTTGTGAATATTTATTTGTGTGTGTGTGTGTGTGTGTATGAACTTACGAGCATGAGCCAAACTAAGGGCCCAGAGCCGCAGGTATGAGGCGGTGTTAGAGATGCAGCCCAGACAGTACTCTATAGTGTGAATGGCCTGATGAACAGCCATATCTCCAAAGTTAAACTACAGAAGAAAAAAAAAATACAGGAAAGGGTCAATAAGGATCTTTGAATGTAGGATCCAGTCCATCTTCCACTGGAAGCTTCTTAAACTGAAGCCAAGTTTTATGCGAATGTGGCTAATAAAGTGTTATCTGATTAAGAAATGATAAATGAGCAGTAGAAAACACCACTCTTCTATTAAGGAGCACTGGCTCTGTAATTCATCTTCACTTTCCATCATAATATTTTCATATTGTGTAAGATGCATGGAGTCATTAGTGTTGAGAACAATAGACCTGTGATTGTGATGTCAGTGATCTTTTTCCTGCCTTTAACAGTCCAGAGGGATTACAGAGAGACAAGCAAGTTTTTTCATTTTCCATCTAAAGATCACAGATCCCCTTCTGTCAAGTCATGAGCAGTACATGTACAAAAACACTGTTCTATGAAGAGTCTTTACTGAAAGTTTATTTTATAGTAAATGCAAAGTGCTGCAACTGACTGGCGATCCAGTCCCTGTATAGGACAAGTGGTTTGGAAAAAGAATGGAAATGTATACTGGCTTTTCAGATGCATACTATGTACAGGCTTATGCATGCTATATGAATGAAATGTATGTATGAAATGGTTTCCAGGGGTGCACAAACACAAAACTGTATGAAAAAACAACAACAACAAACAACAACAAAAAAACTAGAGATAACTGAAAACTAACAAGCTACATAGCAAGCCTTAGTGCTTAATTCTCATTCTCATTTAATGCTCATATCCATTTAAAAAAAAAAAAAATGTGGCCAGTATCTGAAGTAAATGTGAACTGGTCATGGTCCTGAACTGACATGTACACTGTCATACAGAAACAAACTGAAGCCAGCAAATTTGTGCACAGGCAGTGAGGATGAAGATGTGGATGTTTTTCACATATACTTTTGAAAAAGTTTTGCTTGTATAGAGCTACTACCATAATATTTATGACTTCTAACACCTCGCTGTCCCCCACTGACTACCTTTGCAGCTGTCTTCTGTATTAACCAAGTGACCAAGGACCTATGTTATATAAAATCCTTAGATTGACTTGAATTGTGATAAATGTTGATCTAGAGTGACACAAAAGTTGCATGAATTCTCACATATGGAAGTGGCCCAAATTAGAATTAAAAAGATCAGATTCCATTTGGTTTGTGTTATGGAAAAAAAGACAAAATAAATAAAAAAATAAAAATCAATCTGAACATGGCCTAAATTAATGGACAGCACTTAAGTCCATCAACATATCCAGGGTGCTTAGGTGGTCAAAGGTTAGGTTCAATAGAAATAAGTTTTACTCATATAAAAAATAATTGAAGGAGCACTGATATCAGGTGTGTTTATCAAGAGGGAAAAGATAGGACTGATTCTTCCCACTTGTAAAGTCTTGTAAAGTTTGGCTTGGCAGAGGCTGGTTTCCCTTTTCCACTTGACTCTTTTGTTAAGAGTGCCGAATGGCTCAAAAGCCATCATGGAAAACCTGACGTAACACACTCATTGTTCTACAGCAGAGATGTGTTACCAGGATATCATAGGAACCAGAAGGCCAAGGTTATTGAGTGACAGTGCATAGATTACACTAGTGTGCATTAACTCAATAACACAATATCAAGGATGTTACATAATTCTAACAATCATTCTAACATAAATCAAACAATTCATCTTATAGAAATAAGAATCTGCAGTGTGTCACAAATGACCTTTTCATCCACCTACATGTACAATGTTTTCACTGTTTGACTGCACTCAATATTTTGAGAAAATTTTTAAATTACTTATTTTGAGTATATTTTATATTTACATACATCATCTATTAATAAAATATTTATTAGAAATTCTTTCCATGAAGAATTTATATAAAGATTTATGAAAAAAGATGATGTAAATGCAGAACAACACAGGAAATTCTCTTACCGGTTCCTCCTCTGAATGCTTGAAAAGTAGAGAACAGTGTTTTAGATAAACAAATCAGAAAGAATAGTATTAATGTTTCTAATTCATGTGAAATGAATTGCATGAAATGTTAACGCATATCAATGAGAATAATAAGTAAAGCAGGTCAAAGGTTACAGATCAGACAAAGAAAGCCAATCTGTTAGGAAACTCATTCTTTAGCAGGTGTGTAATGTGTGTAGTATTCTCTTTAACTCTGGCACACGTGCACCAAGCACTGATAGACTACTATTATTCAATATTCTGATAGGTGCATGCTGGATCCTGTCCTTATGTTTGCACTCATACTAAATTTTTCCATCTCAGTAGATGAGGATCTATGCAATCCTCTTTCACCACGAACAATTAATGCCATGTGTGAGTAATACCACAGACCTTCACCTCAGTCATAACTCATCATGTTACTCATAATAATAAATTACAGAAAGATTCAATTCGGATGGCCATAAATAATCACTGTTTCAAAACAAGTTTCAAAACTTCAGTGCATTCCAAAATTATTGAATCATCATATAGCTAACGTTCTGTTCCCATTGTGTCTTAAACAGACCACACATCAATATTAGTGATGACACTAACATTTAATAATAAATAAAATTACATAAATGTGTTTGTGCTCACAAAAACATCTAATAGGTTGAATCTCAAGAAAACGTCACACCAACTTTTGCTATTTAGTTTAATTTTTATTAAGCATTATACTATAAGTATTTAAGTATATTTAAGTAATATATTTATATAAGTATTAAGATTTTTATAACAATTAAGCACATTTCTTATTGCAGCTGTAATGGATTTACAGTTTTATGTTTTTATCAATGATGATTCTCATTAGATTCCCATGACTGTAATATATTTTTACTACATTAATAGTAAAACAATGTAATACAATACATTTATTACAATACAGGTATTACAACAAATGCTACTATAAAATATAAACACTTCCCAATTAATATATATATATATATATATATATATATATAGCATTACAGTAATTAGAACTTAGGGTAAAATACTTAATTTAGAATATGGTCTTAAAAACATGCTTCATTTTCTTTCTGCAAAATATAACTGCATGTATTTTTATTGATTCTGGAGTAAAATATTATTTGGAAATATTCATGACAGGTTCACTCTATCTAAAACATTATGCTACCAAGAAAGCAGCCTTTCAAGTGTATTTAAGAAAAAGAAAAAGAAAGACATGACGTACTGTCAAGTATGGTGACCCATACTTGAAATTGGTGCTCTGCGTTTAACCCATCCAAGTGCACACACACAGCAGTGAATAGTGAACAAATGCACACACACCGTGAACACACTCCCGGAGCAGTGGGCAGCCATTGCTCCAGCGCCCGGGGAGCAATTAGGGGTTCGGTGCCTTGCTCAAGGGCACCTCAGTCATGGTATTGAAGGTGGTGAGAGTGCTGTTCATTCACAATCCCCACCTTCAATTCCTGCTGGTGTGAGAATTGAACTGGCGACCTTCTGGTTACAAGCCTGACTTTCTAACCATTAGGCCACAACTGCAAGGTCATTTTCAGTATTTGTTGTTTCTATCTGCTCAGCACATGATGGAACAGAGGGTTCAGGGCAATGTCAAAAGTTAAGAAAGAGGATGAAAATATTTTGCACATTCCAGTGGTGGGTATGTTTGGAGCGGGTGAGACAGTCTGCTCACAGAGTCTTGGTGAGAAGTTACTCCTCTGTTTACATTTCTCAAATTACTGTAGGATGACAATCCTTTAATCAGTCTCTCTTCTGTCTAAGCAGATACCCTTAAAACACTGGTAGTACATGGTAAACTATGGTTTCTTTATCACAAACTACAACATTTTACAAGAAAACATCACTCTAGCGATGTTTTTCTGTGTGCCATCAAAATGTTTTTAAGCTGTTGTGATTAGGTTGTAGTTTTATGTATATGAGAAATATGCACCAATAAATATCAGAAAAAAACATTACTAGAGTGATATTCCCAATTCAAATAATTCCATGTGTCATGTACCACTGGCTGACATCACAGACTCCACCCACCTCATCTCCTTCCTCTGAGTGCTGCGAGAGTTGGTCGTGGTCAATGATCTCTGCCTCGTCCTCTGTAGGCCCGTTTCCGACCCGGACGCCACCGAACTTCTGCGTGCCCTGTTGGGTGAGTCCGGTGGGTGAGCCTGTCTGCTCTAAAGTTTCTAGATTCTCTGCAGGTCTTGCCTCCCTCATCTGGGACTAAATACAAACAAGGTCTGTGTGGCTATCAGCACGCCATGGGCCGTCTGAGTGTATTCTGTGTTTGGTACAGCTGTTTGGGGCACCTACCAAACACAATGGAGCTACACCTGCTGGGCCTGTATCAGAAATGAACTATTTTTGTTAATATTTGTGTCCTCTGACACTGATTATCAAGGGTATTTTTATTAGTGTGCTTTCTTTTATTAAAAAAAAAAAAAACATGCTATACATTCAGCTTAAATATTTGATTGATTAACTGACATAAGTTGTAAACTTATAGAAAAAAAAGAATAATAGAACTGCATTTGACTGCGGAATGTGCACAGATCTTAAAAAATATAAAAAACTGTATTTGCAGAAAAAAAATGTATAAAATGAAAGGCCACTTAAGTGTACTTAGAGAGAATGCACTTTTATGTTTAATGCACTTAAGTACACTTTTACTGTATATCAAAAATTAAAGGAAAAGCTCACCTAAAAATTTTTTTTTTTTCAGCTGTTCGAACTCTGACTCATTCTGACGGCACCCATTCACTGAAGAGGATCCATAGGTGAGCAAGTGATGTAATGCTCAATTTCTCTAAAAATGTTCATATGAAGAAATAGACTCATCTACAGCTTGGCTGGCCTGAGGGTGAGTACACAAATTTTTACAAATCGTGTTTGGGTGAATTATTCCTTTAAAGGATAAAACAAAAAATTGCATTAATAGTCTCTGGGGCATGTTTGGATTTACAAAATTTAAAATCCATCCTGCTGAATTTTACAGATTTTTCCTGATTTCAACAAGAACGGTACTAGTTCAACATTATGATGAACTTCAGCCTTATTAGCTGTATCACAAAAAAAACAAAAACAAACTGTAGAGATGCCCCTGTGCATCATGGTAAAAAAGCCCACTGTAAATCATCTTTGTTCTCCAGAGTGTATTTCCATACTAATCTGAAAATTATTAGTATTTTTCTAAAACAAATAATATCATCATCATCAACCATCAAGTATTTCATCATTTTGAGAACATCAGTACTTTCTATTGATTAAAATTGTCATGTGAATTGAACACAAGTAATCTATTACCTATTTTCTTTTATCTAACTATTCTAAACAATCTTAAACCTTCTGTGAAGCCTTGCAGCATGGTAGGTGCCCCATTGGGCCAAGTTGCCTCCTCCTTCACAATCTCATGTGAGCCTACCTAAACAGATGAAAAATCATGCACAATTCTACTCTATCAAACAGA